>MDKH01072039.1:0-43111 GCA_005239495.1 Nicotiana undulata
ATCCTCACAATCACTCTGCCCATCAGGCATCCTCACAATCACTCTTCCCATCAGGCAACCTCATAATCACTCTGCCCATCAGGAATCCTCACAATCACTCTGCCCATCACTCCTCATAAGCCTCGCGGGCATCACTCAATCGGTACCGGCGCTCACTGGGGGTGTGTTACAGACAACGGAGGGGCTCCTACAGCCCAAGCGCAATAATAACATAAGGCCTGGAAGCCTTCTCACCTCTCTCATAAGGCCTGGAAGCCTCCTCACCTCTCTGGCGCTCACTGGAAATGGGCTCAGACTCCGAAGGGGCTCCTACAGCCCAAGCGCAATAATAGCATAAGTCTCTGGAAGCCGTCTCATCTCTCTCATGAGGCCTGGAAGCCTCTTCACATCACTCATAAGGCCTGGAAGCCTCCTCACATCACTCATAAGGCCTGGAAGCCTCCTCACATCACTCAGTCAGACACTCTCAATTTTTCCTTAGGCCATAAACATACCGGGTTCTCGACTCAAAACAATATTTCATTTTTTAATAAATAGTATCAAAATACTCTGAGTGTCAAAACCATTTATCAGGAAAAGACTGAGTGTAATTCACAACATATCAAGTGAGGAAACATAGTAAAACAGTCCCCCAAGGGGTAAACAGGTCGGCACTAAGCCCCAAACACGGCTTAAAGCCCAAATCATATCATAATAAAATAGTACTAATTAAGCATAGGCTTAAAAATCGGTTTAGCAACTCAATAGTCGCCTAAATAGGAAAGATGTTTCCAAAGTTTCCATCTTTTTATTTTAAAACTCGTAAAAGGGTGCATAGTCTGGGGTTTCATACCCTCAGGACAGGATTTAAAGACATTACTTACCTCAAAACTAGCCCGAAATTATTCCGCAACACGCTTGCCTCTCGAATCAACGTCCGAAGGCTCCAAATCTCTGTGATACCCACTGATTTCTCCTTCAAAAATTGGAAGAAAACTCGAACTGCTTGTTATATATATACTGTTCACGCGTTTTACTGCTCCCAATGGATTTCTTGTGAAATTCTAATCAATTTAGACTTTTGAATCACTCAATTTGACCTTATAATGAAGGAGATATGTAGGTTTTAAGATTTGAAAATAGTGCAGGTTTTTAATACGCCGTCAGGGGCAATTTCGTTATTAACCATAAAGATCTAGGCAACCTTGGTAAAATGGCCATAAAATCCTCATACGATGTCCAAATTCGACGATTCTTTTTGCTACGGGTCCGTAATTACGATACGGATCTAATTCTTCTTTCAAAACAGTAATCGGAGCTCATTTGTTCAATATGATATCATTTATGCTTGAAGAAACGAGCACAACGCAACCCAAACCTATCCAAAACACACCCGAGCTCCTCGGGACCCCATACAAACATTCTAAAAAGTGCCATTACATAACTTGAATTTAGGCGAACCTTCGGAGCACCCTAAACAACACCAAAACACCATATCTATGTCGAATTCAAGCCTAAGAACTTCTAAATTTCTAACTTTCGCCAATTCAAGCCTAATTCTACACCGGACATCACAAACATATTCCGAACACACTCCTAAGTCCCAAATCATATAACGAAGCTATCCGAGCCATATAATCCGCATTCCGAGGTCGTTTACCAATAAGTCAACTCTCAGTTGACTTTTCTCATCTTAAGGCTATTTTTTAAAGATTAAGTGACTGAATTCTCATTTAACCCTTCCGATTTCAAGCCTATTAACTCTAACACATTAATAATAGAATAACCAACATATACCAGTCCAATAACAGTAATTATAATGCACGTTCTACTTAACGAAGGACCGGGTCGTTACAGAGCCTTAACCTGGTATGCTCTTCTCCCTAAAAACTCTATAAATTCTTTTGCTGAACTTGCAGATTCATTTATAAAAGCACATTCTGGTGCACAAAAAGTTGAAAAACGAATGGAAGATATATTCAAAATCAAACAAGGAGACAAAGAATTGCTCCGTGAGTTTGTAGACAGGTTTCAAAGGGAAAGAATACAACTACCAAGGGTGCCTGACAATTGGGCAGCTATGGCATTCACAAGCAACTTGAACGAGAAATGTTCAAAAGCCACGAGACGACTTAAAGAAAATCTAAGAGAATTCCCAGCCACAACATGGAATGACGTATACAACAGGTACAGTACTAAATTAAGAATTGAAGAAGATATAATCACACGATCAAAAGATGAAGAATATCATAAAACAAGGCAGCCAGAATCAGAGAAAAAGTCAGGTAAAAACAGGTATGATCCTTACTTAGGACCCTCGAGACGTGACCAACATCCTAGGTTCGAAAATACAAATCTTTCAGGAAGAGATATGAACTCATCCTCATTAAGATCCAGGAGAGATCAAGATGAACAATTCTGGAATATTACCCGAATTGGGCAGCATAACTTTAATGTAAGCAGCACTGAGCTTGTCTCAATACTAAGAAGTATGGGAGACAAGGTTAAATGGCCTAAAGAAATGCGTTCCAACCCTAACAGGAGGAACCTCGATCAATGGTGTGAATTCCATAACGATCACGGCCATAGGACGACGGACTGTAGATATTTACAAGGTGAAATAGAACATTTATTAAAGCAGGGTTATTTAACGGACTTGTTTAGTGATAAAGGTAAGCAGGCATATATGAAGAACAGGCAGGAACCACCAAAGCCACCTTCCCCAAAGCGAACTGTCAATGTAATACACGGAGGAGAAGAAGTAAACGGGATAATCTGCCAGTTAACTTCAAAAGTCACGAACACTCACGGAAAGCGGGTTCGAAAAGAAATGAGCGAAGAGCAAATAATTTTGACAACGCACACTTTGGTGGATTAACACTCTCACACAATGACGCATTGGTAATATCCTTACTAATTCATGACACTAACGTTAAAAGGGTGTTGATTGATCCAGGCAGTTCAGTCAATATTATTTTGATGAAAGTTATAGAAGAAATGCTAGTCGAAAACACATTGATTCCAAAGGTTCGAGCCATATCTGGGTTTGACAATTCAACAGTGATAACTAAAGGTGAGATTGAACTCAACACTTACGCTGAAGGGGTCATCAAAAATGCAAAATTCCAAGTCATTGATACAGAAATGGCTTACAACGTTATCCTGGGAAGACCATGGATTCATGATATGAAAGCAGTTCCATCTACTTTACATCAAGTAATAAAATTCCCTTCCAAATGGGGAATAAGGCAGATCAGGGGCGACCAACAAACCTCAAGAAATATTAACTCGATATCTATTAACGGTAAAAGAGATACGGAAAAATAACAAATTGTCAAACAGAGGCTTATCAACCAACAGGTACGACACAAACTTCTGATCAGTTACGTACCAAAGAAATAGATATTCTAATAGGTATGGAAGAAGATAATGAGCCAGAACATACAGACAAAGACTCCAGGCTAGATGTGATTCATGAATTAGAAGAGGAAGAATGTATCAAAACAACTGCTGAAGAACTCGAGGTTGTTCCCATTTCAGAACAAAAGCCCGAAAGAAAACTTTACATTGGCGTGAAATTGTTAGAAAGAATAACTCCAGAACAAAAAGGTACGTTTATCAATTACTTAAAAACTAATGAAGATTGTTTTGCGTGGTCCCATTCAGATATGATAGGTATCCCACCAGAAGTGATGACTCACAAGTTAAATGAAGATCCATCGTTCGTACCTATTAAACAAAAGAAACGAAAGCAAGGATCTTTCAAGAATCAAGTAATCAATGAAGAAATTCAAAAGCTTTTAAATATAGGGTCGATACGAGAGGTAAAGTACCCTGACTGGCTAGCTAACACCGTAGTGGTACCCAAAAAGAACGGCAAATGGCGGGTATGTGTTGATTATACTGATTTAAATAAAGCATGTCCTAAAGATTCATTTCCCTTGCCACATATAGATCAAATGATCGATGCAACCGCGGGTCATGAATTATTAAGCTTTTTAGATGCATATTCTGGTTATAATCAAATCAAAATGGACCCATTGGATGAAGATAAAACTTCTTTTATTACTAACCGGGGGACTTATTGCTATAATGTTATGCCCTTTGGATTGAAGAATGCAGGTGCCACTTATCAAATATTAGTAACAAAAATGTTCCAAGAGCATTTAGGTAAAACAATGGAAGTTTACATCGATGATATACTTGTAAAATCCATACAAGCAGTAGATCATCTACAACATCTATCTATCACTTTCGATATTTTACGCAGGTACAACATGAAACTCAACCCAGAAAAATGTGCCTTTGGAGTACAATCTGGTAAGTTTTTGGGATTCATCGTATCTAATAGAGGAATAGAGGTAAATCCAGCACAAATAAAAGCTATAGAAGAAATACCTGAAATCTTGAAAAATAAAAAAGAAGTCCAAAGATTGACAGGAAGAATAGCAGCTCTAGGGAGATTTATTTCTAAATCATCAGAAAAAAGCTTTAAATTCTTTACAGTTCTTAAAAAACAAAATCGGTTCGAATGGACTAAAGAATGTCAACAGGCTTTAAAAGACTTGAAGGCCTACTTGTCAAAACCACCATTGCTATCAAAACCAAAAGAAGGAGAGAGATTATACATCTACCTGGCTGTCTCAGAAATTGCCGTAAGTGCAGTACTAGTAAGAGAAGAAAAAGGTAAACAATCTCCCATTTATTATGTGAGTAAAACTTTATTAGACGCAGAGATTAGGTATTCCCATCTAGAAAAATTAGCTTTAGCATTAATAATGGCATCAAGAAAATTGCGTCCTTATTTTCAATGTCATCAAATTACTGTCGTAACTTCATATCCTTTAAGGAATATTTTACATAAACAAGAATTGTCAGGAAGATTAGCCAAATGGGCCATAGAATTAAGTGAGCATGATATAACATATCAACCAAGAACTGCAATTAAGTCACAAATATTGGCCGACTTTATAGCTGACTTTAGCAGTAATATTACCCCCGAAGTAGAGAAGGAATTACAACTTTTTAATGGTGTAAACCCAGGTCAGTGGACCCTATTTACAGATGGCTCATCTAATATAAAAGGAGCAAGATTAGGTATTGTCCAAATATCACCCACGGGTGAAAAGATAAGACAAGCAATCAAATGCTATCCAATAACTAACAATGAAGCAGAGTACGAGGCTGTTATTGCAGGTTTAGAATTGGCACGAGAGTTGTCAATCGAACAAATCAAAATCAACAGTGATTCTCAGCTGGTGGTAAATCAAATACAGGGGGCTTACATCGCTCGAGAAACTCGAATGCAACAGTACTTAGAAAAGGCGCAAGAACTTGTGAGACAGTTCAAAATATGGGAAATAACACAGATACCTAGAGAAGAAAATGCTGAAGCAGATGCACTAGCCAACCTCGCAGCAGTTACGGACGTAACCAATAAAGACAACATTATCGTCATACATCTTTTCCATTCGACAGTAAATCACAGCAAGAATGATGTATCTTTCGATAATCTAACTTGGGATTGGAGAAACGAAATTATTAACTTTTTGCAGAATGGTATCGTACCTGAAGACAAAAAGGCAGCTCAAGCGCTCCGCCGCAAAACAGCGAGATATTGTTTAGTTCGCAGCACTTTATATCGCAAAATGTTTGGAGGACCCCTAGCTAAGTGCCTCGGACCCAATCAAACGGAGTACGTGATAAAAGAAATTCATGAGGGCCACTGTGGAAATCATGCAGGTGCTAGATCTTTGGTAAAAACCTTAATCAGAGCAGGATATTACTGGCCGAAAATGGAAGAAGACTCGGAAAATTTCATATCAAAATGTGATAAATGTCAATCATTCGCTAATAAAACGCACCAGCCAGCCGAACTGTTGCATTCTATTATGTCACCATGGCCCTTCATGAAATGGGGAATGGACATAGTAGGACCTCTTCCCCCAGCTAAAGGTCAGGTACGGTTTCTACTTGTACTTACTGATTATTTTACAAAATGGGTAGAAGCAGAAGCATTCAAACAGGTGCGGGAAAAAGAGGTTAAGAGTTTCTTATGGAGAAATATAATATGCCGGTTTGGAATTCCAAAGGAGATCGTGTGTGACAATGGCCCACAATTTATAGGCTCTCAAATCACAGAATTCTTCGACAGCTGGAAAATCAAACGGATCACATCAACACCATATCATCCCGTAGCTAATGGACAAGCAGAATCCACGAACAAAATCATCATCAATAATATAAAGAAATGGTTAAACAGAGCCAAAAGCAATTGGTCCGACGAATTACCAGCGGTACTATGGGCATACAGGACTACATCAAAAACATCTACGGGAGAAAGTCCGTTCGCACTTGTCTATGGCTCTAAAGCATTAATACCTGTGGAAATCGGCGAACCAAGTCTTAGAGTAACGACAGCTAAGGAACAAACGAATGATGTCGAACTTCAAACTAATCTAGACCTACTCGAATCACGAAGAGATGCGGCCTTAATACGGATGGCAGCTCAAAAACAAATCATAGAACGATACTACAACCGCAAAACTAACCTCAGGTATTTCAAAATCTGGGACTTTGTACTTAAAAAAGTCGTCCAATCAACAAAGGAAGTAGGAACTGGTAAACTAAATCCTTATTGGGAGGGTCCCTATAAGATCCGAGGAATAGCAGGAAAAGGTGCGTACGAGTTAGAAGGCATGGACGGCAGGATTTTACCAACAAATTGGAACGCCATTCACCTGAAGAAATACTACTTCTGAGAAAAAGAAGTACCCACGGTCAGGTATCACATGTTAAAATTTTATCTTCAAATATCTAAAGTTTTACTAACTTTTTTAGATGATAGGCAAAAATCTAACCCATCACCAGATGATGACAATAAACCTGCAAAGACGCGTAGAAAAACATAATTCCCGGTCTAGGGTTACATTTCCTGATGGATATTTTAAAGGGTTAAGCAGTCATCATCTAAAAAGAGATATACCTTCGAGTCCGGAATATTTCCTTTTTTTTCCAGGGAAAGGACCACAAGGAAGGATTAATCAAGTGCTTCAGATCTCATTCTTCTATGCTCAAGAACTTGGGGGACTATATAATAAGGAAGGCCAAAAAGAAGAAAAGAATACCAAAAGTCAGAATGCTCAAGCCTAAAAAACCATTCGCCCAACAAGTCAAGTGACATGAGCAAAAGAACTGAAAACTCCAGCACACGAATTGCGAAAGCCTACTATGAAAACCCTCGAACCATGTTCGGGTTAGAAAAAAAAATGATAGCTACGAAGAAGAAATGTACATCCCTTATACAAAAAACTGTTATATTTAAAATAGTTAGGGACAGAAGATCATCATCATTGTACTTAGCTAAAACTGTTATAATCAAAACAGTTACGAAATCTTTGTACTCAAGTAGAAAACTTTTATTCAAAACAGTTACAGATGAAAGATAAAAACCTTTGTATATATTCTCAAAACTGTTATCAAATAAAACAATTACGGATTACAATACATTTCTCTCGTACTTACAACTGTTGCAAATAAAATAGTCACAGGAAAAACCCAGTACTTACGAAAACTGTTACTAATGAAAAACAGTTACTTTCTTGTATTAACTCGAAAAAATTGTTATCTACTAAAAACAGTTATGAAATACAAGTGATTAACAAATTTGTTAAAACAAAACAGATGCAACATGAGTTTTAGATGACAAACATAATACATGAAAAATGTTGTGAAAGTTCAAATAAAAACCTCTCACAAAAACATTCTTAAACATGTGAAAAATCCCTATCACTCTATTGCATTATCAATGAAGTTGAGACGTCTTCTTCATTAAAACATTAAAAGGGCCCTAATTTGTAGACAAAGCCTCCTATAAACAGAGGCTAAAAAAACTTAAACCCATCATAAAAGGGTTCAAAGTAAAACACGCATCTTTATGAAAAAGAAAGCTAAGAGGTGCGAACAAAAACCTTGCAAAAAGAAAAAGACTTGAATTAAAAGAGTTAAGGCTCGGAATTCATAAAAGTCTAAAAAAGAAAGCAGTCATTGATATAAAAGCAAACTAAGTACAAAACTAAGTACTTAGCCGCATAATATGTACATTCTTTTAAATGCCCCTAAGTTGTCAGTTAGGGACTTTAGAAACTTCAAACTTACTCCCGATGGAGTTGGGAGTAATTACACCAATCCAATATTAAAAAAAACCAGAGAAATGACTAGAGTTTTCATTCTTGAGGAGAAGGAGGAGAGCTGCTTTCTTCTTCCGGAGAGTTGTCTGCTGCTTCATCAACAGGAGAAAGGTTAAGACCTTGCTGAGTCTTATCTATGGCTTCTTTAGATTTTGCAATCTCAGCATCATGATCGAAGCCTGCTTGACTCATTTCCATCAGTGTGTCATGACGAGCATTCATATATGCACAACTCACTTCAACAGCTATTGACTCTTCAAGCTCATTGTAATCTCTCGACCACACCTGAAGTTCAGTCTTCAAGCTGTCATTTTCAGCTTCAGCAGCTTCGAGGGCAACCTTCAAAGGTGCGACTGACTCTTCCAGATTCTGGGTCTTCGCCAAAGCTTCACGAAGGTCTTCTTGGACTTGAGAAAGATTACGCACAAGTTCTCCAGAGTATTCTTCTTTTTGTCCCAGCAAGTCCTTCAAATACCGGACCTCTTCCGTGGCTTTTGACAGTTGCTCAGCAAAAGAAGATTCAAGAACATCTTTATCCTTGCTAGCTTGGCTGGAAGAAGCCTTCTCCACCGCTAACTCTCCTTTGACAACTTTCAGCTGTTCCTTTAAGGTATCTCTCTCCTCTTCCAAAGTTTCCATATCTATTTGAAGACTTTCATACTGCGCTTTAAAATCATCCAGCCCACGCACCACTTGAACCTCTTTTTCATAACTAGATATTCTTTTCATAAGCTCCAAACCAATAAGGTGCGTCTGCAAAAACAGTAAAACAATTAAAAATGTTAAACTGTTAATTGAAGTAACCTATGTGCAAAAGATCAAGTATGTACCTTCAAGGAATTATGCACCACCTCATTAGCCCAAGTGATAGATGCGTGGCTGTCAAGTTTAGCTCTTTCCTCAGGGCCAATTAAGGGCTTGAGCCACATTTCCGGCTCACCGGTGCTAATTTTCTTAAAGAGTCTGCCACCACCTGGAACCTCAATCAAGACCCTTCTCATCCCCCAGCTGGAAGACCCTTCTTCTATAATAGAAGGCATGGAAGCAGGGACTGAAGGGGTAGCAGAAGAGACAGAAGGGCTGGGAGCCAAAAGAGTCGCGGGCACTTCAATAGAGACGGAAAGAGGAGAAACTGAAGAGGTAATAGGAATTGAAGAAGAGACAACGACAGCAACTTGGGGAGCAGAGATATCAGCAAAACACGGGTAGATGGTAGCTAGAGGAACATCATCAGGGTCCATTTCAAACCCTTCCTGAAATAAACGCTCAGTGGGATCTCGAGATGGAGATTGAGATCGATCTCGAGAAGAAGAAGACCTGGTGTCCAACACGGAGGAAAGAGGCGCGGGAGTAGACTCGTCGTCCAAAATTACCCGTCTTCTTATCACCTGGTGCACTAAAGCACCCTCTTCTTCACCCTCATCTTCCCCTCCAGAGCGGGAATCCAGGGCTTTCCTTTTCGAAGCACTCGTCAGAATACTCTAAGCACGGGACAAAGACATCCTTGGAAGTGAGGAAAATATCCCACGGGTAGAAAACCTTATCAGAAAAAGGAAAAGAGTTAATAAAAAAAACTCAGGCAAAGAAAAAAGTGAGAAAAACTCTACTTACCATCGGTCTTAACAATCCACTTGTACTTTGCCGAAAAGTACTTCCAAGATCTTTCCTCGGCAGGAGCAGCAGTCAACATTCTTTCTACCCAACCACGAATGTCGGAGACATTCTCGACAACACTCATAGTTGCTATGAATAAGAGGAAAACAGATACGGTGTTATAAACACCAAGTAAATTTTATTAAAAGTAAAACAGGTGCAAATCAAAGTACTTACGTGCACGATTCCACTTCTCATGGAAGGGAATATTATTCTCACCCACTAACACAGCAGTGGGAACATCCACGTACCTAAGGTACCGACCTCTGTCTTTATCATCACCAGGGGTTACTAGAACCCTCTTGCTCCGGACAACTAAAGTAAAAACCCTTTGGCGGAATAAAGCGGGAGAATATAAATGCAGCAGATGATGAAGTGTAAAAGGAACGGAACCTTTGAAGCCAGGACTCTCAAACAGGCAACAACACGCCATATTAGGGGACCAACTTGTCCTAAGCAAATATTAAAAAAGCGACAAAACTCTATGATCACAGGATCAACATGAGGCTGAAATCCTAACGTGAAAGGATAAGTGAAGACGTAAGAAAAACCCGTTTTAAAGGATGTAATCCTTTGAGTACTACTTGGCACAAGGACAGGAACATTAGACTCCCAAAAACACTCCCTACGAACAACGGGAATATGACCAACAGTAATGATAGTAGCGTATTTCTCAATACTATCCAGAGAATGAGCTTGTTCGGTAATGGGAGAATTTACTTCTGGAAAGGTTATCTCAGAAGGGATGATTTCATCAACTCTAGGTTCATGAAATTCATCCCTACTCCTAGAAATAGAATGAGAAGATCTACCTCTCGGAGAAAACAACGCCCTAGCAGGAGAAGGAGAAGAAGAACCTCTAACGGAGGTACGTCCTAGGCTCCTTAATCGGCCACCTCTTCGACTCCTCGTCGGAGCAGAAGAAGAAGCCAGAGCCTCAACATCAATAACCTTTTCAACTTGGCCTAAGGAAGATATATTTATAAAGTCCAGGAAGAAATTCTTTCACAAAGAGAAGATTGAGCTGTAGAAGTTTTTTCGTGCTAAGGAAGAAAGGAAGAAGATTATTTATACTTAATGGAAACCGTCAAAGCTTGGAAAGGTAATGATGGAAAGTCATAATCAAAAATGTCACTTCGGGACTGATGCAGCCGCAAAAAAGCCCTAAAAGGCGCCGGGTCATTTCAGAACCAATCAGAAACGAACACGTGGAAGAAGCATTAAATGGAAGTACTGTGCGATGCATGCATCCATAAAAGAATACAAAGTTTCGAGGTAAAGCGGCGGCAAAATATTCCCGCCATAAATGAACATCAACTTACCAAGTATTATACGCTCAATACATGGCAAGTGAGGGGACTATCTGTATTGGTAAAAAATATATAGCCTTACACGTATACAGATTTTGGATGACTCAGCCAGCCAGGTGGACCAATGAAAATATCACACGCGGCGCGGGATAAAGAGATACAGTCGATACAAGGAATTAGCCACGGAAAGATCGCCAAAGAAGAAAAGGCACGGTCACGACGAATCTGGACGCAATAACAGGCCGATTCGAAGATCAGCAATCAATGTCCCGTACGTTATGCAACTCCTAAAATAACAGTTACTATTCATCTTTGTAACGCCTCATAAATGCAATAATTAAGCATTCAATAGGCTTCATGACAGAAATACAAACGTTGTACTAGGAGACCATCCCTATAAAAGGAATGTTAATGTAACAAACAAGATCATCTGATTTTGGCGAAATAAAGGCTACTTTTATTCTTTCGTTCTCAATTATCGATATTTACTCTCTATTTGGTTGATTTGATTATCAGCAACCCGAGTTTTTCTTAAATTAAGCTTTAGTCAAAAGAATTTATTTTTTGGTTAAACATGTGTGACTTATGGTTGTCTAGGTATACACCAAAGTTCGACGGTTCAAAGATATCAAATCTGTCGATTGATCAAGTATATCCGACATAAGTTCACAACAGAAAGTTCAAAAGGAAACCTACTTATCCAGATGCAATTAATCCTTGCTTGCGAATCACACATTTTTTCATGCATATTTTCGTGATATAGCCTTTCCCCATTCATGTGGGGGATTATTGGATTTTAAGCTTTAATTGATCTTAAAATAGGGTGAATGGGAAATGGAGGGAAAAATAAAATATTTGAGTTTCCCTCCTTGACAAGGGATATTGTCCCATATGGGAAGATGAAAAGGTTTTTGATGGGTATATAAATAATTTCTCTTCTTCTGCTCATAATGAGTTGAGAAGAAGTCAAGCCTCGTGCCGTCGTCGTCGCCGCTCGCTCGTCTCGTCTCGGCCCGTCTTCGGATTCAGATTTGGATTTGGATTTGGATTTGGATTTGGATTTGGATTTGGTCAAATGATCGATCGATTGATTAATTTTTTGACCAAATTTATTTGTTAATAGTAAATATTAACAGAAATGTTATTAAATATTCGTTTTAATAACAAAATATTAATATTAAAATAAATATTAATATTAAATCCAATTCAGTTGTCCAATTTTTAGTTTTTCTATTTTTGTAACAGAAAATTGACTACCTTTTCAATTTTCCCTCTATATGTTATGGCATTTATGCTATGGCCATTTTACAAAAATAGCCATTTTGAAGAGTTGCACCTCTTCAGATTTCAGCCCAACATTGACTATAAATACAAGTCCATTCTCCCATATTTTCGATACGATTTTCTGAGTTCTCCTCCTTTCTTCTGCATATTTTAACTTCAAAGAAGGCAATAGTAAGTGTGATTTGCTACCAAACTTTGTGTGCACTGAAACACTGGGGTTTGAAGTACCACTACACCAGTGTGTAATTTGTTCTATCCTGGGAGGAAATAATCCATAACTTTGGGTACTAGGAGGGAATTAAATTCCTTAAGGAAACACTATGAATTCAGTGGGCTCGAATTGGTTTTTATTTCGTTTACATTTCTCTTTGAATATTTTTTTATTATCTCCAGAATTATAATACAAATACAGTAGACTAACAGTAACCTGTGTAGGAAAAATGTGGTCGGTGATATACTCGTAATTTTTTTTAAGGATAACTAGGAAAGTAATGGCTTCTTTCTTTTTCAAAAAATGTTAAATGAATATGAAAATTTTACCATACCATATTTTCTATTTAGTCGGCACTCTTGTCTGTCGAGTACTTTTAGTAGTCTTACTCTTCCTTCCTCCATTGCTGAGGTTCGCTCTGTATTTTTTTCGTGTATTTTTTCTCTAAGGAACACAATGGTTATCTATAAATCATTGTTGTAACTCCAAGTTTAGTATCCTAGATAACAAAATATAGGTTGAGCCTGTTAAGCTTAAGTTTATGTTTCAACGATGACAATACTGTCTTATGTTGCAGGATTCGAACTAGCAAAAAGGAAAGAATAAATATGTTGTCCAAAGATGTGATTGCTACATTAATGAACAATCAAAGGAGTCCATTTATTCGACCTCAATCAAAGGTGTTCAGATTGCCAATCAAGGAAAGTCAATCAAGAATAATGCAATCTTGTGACAAGGAAAGTCACGATCGAATCTGGACTCTTCAAAGAGCGGGATTCGAAGAGGCATCCCTTGGGTCAAATCCCTTTGGAAAGATCTCGTGCCTCTAATTTCGTCAAGACTCAACTGCTATTTTCTCTCCTATAAGAAAGCTTCTAAATTCAAATAGAAGTCTTGCGCAACTACACATATTGTATTCTAAGTTTCTCTACTTCTTAGCCAAAAAACTGTAATCCTTAGTTATCAGTGTCTCAAAAGATAGGATGAACTAGAACACAAAAGAGAGTTGTGTCGAATATTAAGAATTCATTGTTGCTATTTCTCGTTGGTGGTGAATGAGTTAAAACCATCTATATTTTAACACTTTCAAGATCTTAAGGGAACGCTTTTGACCCAAGGGAAAATGGATGTAAGTACCACAACGGTACCGAACTAGTGTAAAATTGTTGTGTGTTATTTACTTTTCAATTACTGCTATCTTTCATTATGCACTGTGTTCAGCAAACTAAAAATACTGTTAGTCGACTAATTTTTAATAGACCACAATTCATCCCCCCTCCCCCGTTACTTTCAATTGGTATTAGAGCCAGGCTCACAATATTTTCTTAATAGCTCGCAGGGAAAATATCATGGCATTTAACACTGTTGTTGGTGCTCTATTTCAAGAAGGAACCTCTCAGGTTCGACCTCCCTACTTCAATGGTCAGCACTTTTTTCACTGGAACGTGTGCATGGAAACTTGCACAATGTCATATGACATCAATGTATGGCGTATGATCAAAAAGGGAAATCTTCCAATCCCTCCTTAGAAGGATGCAAATGGTCAAGTCATTGTATCAACTGATCCTCTTGACTTGGATGATTACATTGATGAGAAAGTTGTTGTCATAACTGTAAATGCCAAATCAAAAAATATAATGTACAATTCTATCAGTGGAGAAGAATATTAAAAGATATCAAGTTGTGAAACTTCCAAAGAGATGTGGGACAAACTAGAGGTCACTTACGAAGGAACCAACAAAGTGAAAGAAACTAGGATAAATCTCTTGGTTCGGTACTACGATTTATTCCAAATGAAGAATAGAGAATCAGTGGAAGAGATGATTTCCAGGTTCAGCAAAATTCTTGGAGATCTCAAGTCTTTTGGTAGACCTATCAAGACTGGTGAACAAGTGAGAAAGATTCTCAGGAGTTTACATACCATTTGGCAGCCAAATGTTATTGCCTTGGAATGTCAAGATCTGGACAAAATTTCGTATGATGAACTCAGAGGTGATCTAATTGCCTTTGAGAAAACTCACCTGGATAGACAAATTCAAGAGAAGAAGAAAATTGTTGCTTTTAAGGCAACTGTGGCTGAACCAGAAAATGAAGAGTAAGAAAAAGGAGGAGAACAAGACGAAAACATTGCCATGCTCTCTCAAGTTGTAACAAGCATGATGAGGAAAAACAGGAATAACAGAAGAGGGAATCCTAACTTCAGGAAAGGAAGGATAAGCAATGAAGCTAATAAAAATGATGGAAGGTGCTACGAATGTGGAAAGTTTGGTCATATTCAAGCTGACTGTCCTGAACTAAAGAAGAAGCTCAGCAGAAACATGCAAAAGAAGAAACTTTTCGGAGCATGGAGTGATGAGGAAGAGTCTGATCATGAGGAAATTTCTAACATATGTTTCATGTCTATGAATGAAAATGAAGATTCAGGAGAACATGGACTAATGGCAGAAAACAATTATGGGGAAGACGACTCAAGAGAACTTGGTCTCATGAAAGACGAAGGAACTAGTGAGGTATGTACTCCCTTATGCCCTATTTGTTATGAACTCCAAGAATTTGTTGATATTGCACTTGCAGATATAGAAAGAGTCGTAAATTAACTTAGAAGGATGAAGAGAGAAAAGAAAGACTGGGCCTTGAAACTAGAAGTATGTGAGATTGAGCGTGATATGCAACAAGATGAAGTAAATGAACTTCAACTTCAATTGAATGGTTTGCAAAAGACCACAAGTCACAGCCCAGTCAAGTCAAATCAGACTGTTCATCACAAACAGAACAGCCCAGTAAAAATGGCCATAGTACTAACCAATGCAGAAACAGAATTAGAGCAGAAAGAGGCTCTGGTAACCCTAACAGTCCATCATGTTTTTATTGTGGTAAAAGAGGTCATACCTCAAATCATTGCAGGTTCAAAAATAACCGGAGATGGGTTTGGAGACCTAAATATTCAAATCAAACTAACACTCAACATTCTAACCATTCAGGAACCAAGCAGGCTTGGGTACCTAAAAATAAGTAATTTTGTTTTGCAGGAACACCGCAAGAAGAATTGAAAAGGAAAATGGTATCTCGATAGCGCGTGTTCCAGACATATGATGGGTGACAAACAATTGTTCAAATCAGTCACCAAGCTAGACGGAGGAACAATTACTTTTGGAGACAAATCCAAGGAAATTTAATTGGTGTTGGAAAAGTTCCTCTAAGCTCAACATGTGATGTAGATGAAGTCTACCTAGTTGATTAACTTGGCTATAATCTTCTCAGCATAAGTCAACTATGTGATAACGATTATGAGGTTCATTTTAAGAAACATGGCTGGTTTATAGAAGATGAATCACGTAAAATAATTCTTTCAGGTAATAGAGACAGAAATGTCTACGCTATCAAAAATTTAGAAAATCTTGGGGATCAAATTTGTCTTACTTCCATGATTGAAGATCCCTGGGTTTGGCATAGAAAACTTGGTCATGCCAGCATGCATACTATTCAAAAACTGTCTAAATATGATCTTGTTATTGATCTTCCAAAACTGGATTTTTCAAAGGATCATATTTGTGATGCATGTCAGCTAGGAAAACAAACGCGATCTTCTTTCAAAGTTAAAAACATTATTTCCACCTCCAAACCTCTTCAATTGTTGCATATGGATTTATTTGGTCCTACCAGAACTGCTAGCATAGCAGGTAGGAAGTATGCATTTGTTATTGTAGATGATTTCTCTAGATTTACCTGGGTTATGTTTCTTAGTCACAAAGATGATACTCTAAAGAATTTTGAAGTTTTCTGTAAGAAGGTTCAACGAGAAAAGGGATACTACATCTCTACTATCAGAAGTGATCATGAAGGAGAATTTGAAAGCAGAGCTTTTGAAAATTTCTGCAACGATCAAGGAATCTCTCACAAATTCTCTTCACCAAGATCAGCACAGCAAAATAGTGTATTAGAGCGTAAAAATAGAACCCTACAGGATATGGCAAGAACCATGATTGTGGAAAACTCTCTACCTCATCATTTTTGGGCAGAAGTTGTGAGTACAACATGCCACATCATCAACAGGTGTCTGATTTGACCAATTCTTAAAAAGACTCCTTATGAACTGTGGAATGGCAAGAAACCAAATATCAGCTATTTTCACCTTTTTGGATGAAAATTCTTTATCCACAACAATGGGAAGGATAATTTGGGTAAGTTTGACCCTAAGAGTGACGAAGGTACATTTCTTGGTTACTCTCCTTCAAGTAGAGCACACAGAGTTTATAATAAGAGACTTTGTGTATTGAAGAATCTATTCATGTTGTTTTTTTTTATACTAACCCTCGCCCAAGAAATGAAAAAATTCCTGAAGATGAGGAAATTTTTTGTGCTCCTAAGTCTGTTGTTGCAGGTAAGGACCATCAAAATGATTCAGCTTATCAACAGAGTCAACCAGCTGAAATACCCACAGTAGATCTCGAACTACCTCAAGCAGATCAGTCGACTACCGAAGAAAGAGAGCCTTCAGTAAATACTCCAAATGAATGGAAAAGTGAACCGGGATATCCTCACAAATTCATTATAGGAGATCCACAGGAAGGAATAACTACAAGAAGGTCTCAAAAGAACAAATCTCATGTAGCTCTCATTTCTCAAATTGAGCCCAAGAAAGTGGATGAAGCTGTCAAAGATACTCATTGAATAAGTGCTATGAAAGAGGAACTAGATCAATTTGCAAGAAATAAAGTATGGGAATTAGTTCTAAGACCTCCAAATTATTCTATCGTTAGAACTAAGTGGGCTTTCAGAAACAAATTGAATGAACCAGGTCAAGTGGTTTGAAATAAAGCAAGACTGGTGGCTCAAGGTTATTCTCAACAGGAAGGAATCGACTATGATGAAACCTTTTCTCCTGTGGTAAGACTTGAATCCATTCGAATACTACTTTTTTTTGCTGCTCACAAAGGATTCAAGCTATTTCAAATGGATGTTAAAAGTGCGTTCCTTAATGGTTACATTTCTGAAGAAGTATATGTGAAGCAACCACCCGGATTTGCAAACGTTACCTTTCCTAATCATGTATACAAGTTGACTAAAGCCCTGTATGCTCTCAAACAAGCCCCTCGTGCATGGTATGAAAGGTTAAGTTCTTTCCTTCTAAATCAAGGGTTCAAACGAGGTAATATCGATACAAGCACTCCAGTTCAGGTAATTTTATCACTCAAATTAATGTAGTTGATATTATTTTTGGTAGACCTAACTCTGTTCTTTGTGAAGAATTTGCTCTTTCCATTAAAAGAGAATTTGAGACGAGCATGATGGGAGAACTGACTTTCTTTCTTGGACTTCAAATCAAGCAGTCTAAAGGAATTTTCAATAGCTAAACCAAGTACACTGAGGAGCTTATCAAAAAGTTTGGCATGGAAAATGCTAAGGCAATTGGAACTCCAATGAGTCCAACTATAATGCTAGATGAATGGGAGCAATGGAAATATGGTTGATGAAACCATGTATAGAGGAATGATTGGATCTCTATTATATCTAACTGCTAGTCGACCTGATATTATATTTAGCGTATACAAATGTGCTAGATTTCAGTCGGCTATGAAGGAATCCCATCTTTCTGCTGTTAAACGGATTATTAGATATTTAATTGGTACCTCTGAGATAGGACTATGGTATGATCATTCTAACAATTTTTCTCTAAGAGTTTTTTCAGAGCATACTTTGTAGGTGACAAGATTGATAGAAAGAGTACCAGTGGGACATGTCAATTGGTAGGAAATGCCTTGGTATCTTGTCACAACAAGAAATAAACTTGTGTTGCACTATCAACTGTTGATACCCAATTTTTTCCAAAATATTTTAAAAATTGCATGTATACCCTCAAAATCATACATTAGTAGCAATTACTATTTTTCCATAATTTTTCTACAATTTTATTAATTTGTCAAATATTTTATTCCCAATAAATAATTATAAAATTGCATCAAAAATGATTTTAAAGGCATTTCTTGATTTAATTTATCGTTTATGGTCCTAATAAGATCAAATTCTTTCATAATTAGCCAAATTGGCATATTTTGGCTATAATTGCAATAGCTTTGCAATTATAGCCCAAGCATATAATTTTATACTATTTTTTACCAGAAATTAACCTTTTATATTTTTAAATATCAAATAATCATTTTTAAGTTATTTCCATGCATATGATTCATTTTTATAATTAGTAATTATTTTATAAAACTATATTAGATAAACTATCTTGGTATTTAACAAAGCCTATTTCAATTTGAGCCTAAATTGATTAATCAATCCCTATTAAACCAGCCCAAAAACTCCTGAATAAGCTAGCCCAATTCCTAAATCTACCCCACCCAATATCTGATTAAATCTTGGTCGTTGATCAATTTTGATCAACGGCCCAGATTCGCCCTTACCTAATTTAACCTAAACGATCTATCCCCCCATTCCCTCATTCTCTCATTCTCTCTGCCATCTCATTCCCTTATTCTCTCTCAAGCTCTCTGCCTAACTATGGCTTCCACTCACCGTTGTTGGCTCGCCGATAACTATGGTGGTTCCACCACCACTCCTAGCTCTAATGGCTCCCTCTCCATGGCCGGCTTCTTGCATCTCCAAGGTCCTCAAGGGACCAGTTGGCTGTTCACTCACACCTATGGCCCGTCTTTGCCGTTCTCAGGCCACCTTGGCCCGTCTAAGTAAGATCGACCTATTTTATTACGAAATCTATGGCTTCTAAGCCGCAATCTCTCTATCTTTCGGTTATCTCTCTCAAAACCCTAATTTATCTCTTGACTCTTTAAATCTATAACAGATCTAAGAGTATTTCGAGTTATTTTACTGTTTTCCATGAGAATCTTTCTGATTTTGTCAAAACGTCTCTTCATCTCCATAACTAGGGTTTCCTAACCTCTCTTCAAAATGACTCTCTCTCTAGTTTTAAGTGTTATTCTATAATTTTTATTTTGTTTAAAAAATTTATTTAGGTTTTCCCCTTTTACCTGATTAACTATGTTAAAAACCCTAATTCTTTTGGTTTTAATCCTGGGTTCTGAGATTGTCTTCGCTCATTTGTTCGTTTGATTTGTATGTATGCTTGTTTCTCATGAACATGTCTTGATTTTCTGTGATTTCTACCCTATTATGCTCATTAGGGTTTCTGATGTTGCTTCTCCCGCCTATATTAGGTTTATTTTGTTTATTGACAGAAATTTGTGGTAATTTCCCCTAACCAGTACTATTTTCTAATTTGAATCCCTAATTTCCTGTGATTGATACCCTTTACTGATTTCCGACTTCTAAATAATTTTTCTTGCCTTATTATGTGGTTGACTATACTGTTAATTGATTCTTATGTTATTTCCTTAATTAGAATCTCATGTACCCAGCCTTAATTACTTGTTCTACACTTACTGTGTTTGAATTATTTCCTTATTTGTTATATCCCAGCTACATATAATCTCTTTCCTTATTTGTTACTTGTCTTTTACCGTTTGAAATTAACTCATTTAATTAAGGGAGTACTTGCACTGATTTTACTCTAGCTGGTTCTGAGTTCCATAATTACTGTACAATTCTTATTCTTACCTTATTTTACCTAGATTTCAAACTACTATATATATGGCTCTCTTTTCAGTCTTCAAACACACGAACTCACATAAGTTCAACTCTCTCTCACACTCAAAGATTTTCTGCTTTCCTTCTTGCTACTTGCTACTGCTACTGAATTAGCCGGCTGTAAGCCAAGGCTAATTATTTCACTCTCTTGTCTCTTCACTTTGTCTTTACACTCTTTACTGGTATGTTCTGATTTTAAATTCAAGCTCCTAAAATAATGTGTTTCTTACTGCTTCAGTTTATCATATTCCTAATCTGTTTCTATCTATTATTCTGCTGTTCAACATGTAATTGACCTATTGCTTCACCCAACATGTTAGTTATGTCTTACCCTTTCTAGAATCAACATGTTTAATCCCCCTTGTAGTCTGTCTCAATGTGACTCTACTTTGTTTTGGATGCTTGTGTACTTGTTGTCCAGTTCTGGTATGTACCTATTGATTTGTTACCCTAAGTTGTTCTGATGCTATGCTCAATCATCTTTAGTATCTCTATGTCCTCTACTGCCTATTCTTGATTTCCTGCATCTATGTGTCTTGTTAACTATCCCCTTAATCCCATAAATGTAACGACCCGGCTTGTCGTTACGTAGAACCTGCATTAAAATTACTGTTATTGACTTGTCATAGGTTGGTTATACTGTTATTGATGTATTAGAGTTGGTAGGCTTGAAATCAAAATTGTTGTAGTGAGAGTTTAGCCACTTAGTCTTTAAAAATAGCCTTTAAGTTCGAAAAGTCAATTGAGAGTTGAATTATTGGTAAACGGCCTCGGAATACAAATTTTATGGCTCGGATAGCTTCGTTAGGTGCTTTGGGACTTAGGAGTGTGTTCAGAATAATTTTGTGATGTCCGGTGTAGAATTAGGCTTGAATTGGCGAAAGTTAGTTTTTGGTTATTTTCGGTCGGCAGTGGAAAATAGGCTATTGGGGTCGGAATGGAATTCTGAAAGTTGGAATAGGTTTGTAATTTCATTTTGGATATGTCTCCAAAATTGCAGGTCAATCGGGGTTGTTTGGGTAGTTTCGGCATCTTTGGTGGATTTTAGAAATTTCAAGTTCTTAGGCTTGAATCCGGTGTGATTTTGGTGTATTGATGTTATTTTTAGTGTGTTGAGAGTGAAACTAAGTTTTAATGATCATTTATGATGTATTGGTAGGTTTGGTTGAGGTCCCGAGGGCCTCGGGTGGGTTTCAGATAGTTAACGGAGTGTGTTTGGCCTTAGAAGATCTGTTGCTGCTGCTGCAATTTCTGTTGCTGGTTTCCTTCTACGCGACCGCGGGAGGATGTTTGCGATCGCGTAGGGTTAGATGGGGGAGGGAAGATTCTTTTCTATCGCGATCGCATGGAGGAGGTCGCGACCGGGTGAGTTGAGCAGGTTGTGTAGTGCGATCGCGTAGTGGAGTTCGCGATCGCGTAGAGTAATTGGGTGCGTGAGGGGGCAGCTAATGGTGCATCGAGATCGCGTGGTCATGGTTGCGATCGCGTGAGTTTGGGCCAGGGTGAAGCGCGATCGCATGACTAATGTTGCGATCGCGTAGTGTTAAATTTCGTGGCAGCTATTTTGTTCTTCGCGATCGCGTGCCTTTTTCCGCGATCACGATGAATAAAGAACTGGTCAGTATATAATTAAACCCTCCGCGACCAATGCCCACTTTTCACCATTTTTGAACGGGGAGAAGCTTTTGAGGCGATTTTGAAGAGGGAAAATCAGTGTTCATCATAGATGTAAGTATTTTGGACCTTAAAACTTGATTATAGGTGATTAAGGAACATAATCTCAGTGTTTAATTCATGAAAATCAATAGAAAAAGGTGGGACTAGGGCTTGAGATTATGAGACTTTTAGGGGTCGATTTGAGGTGTCAAACAGACTCCGATTTTAGAATTCTTTATATGTACGGACTCGTGAGATGATGAAGAACATTTTGGTATAAATATTTATGAGTTCCGAGACGCGGGCCCGGGGGTCGGGTTTTAGTAAATTTCGGGTTTTGAGCTAAAACTGATATTTTTCAATTGGAATTCATTCCTTAAGCATAATTTGATGATAAAAATCTGAACTTGGTAGATTTGGAGCGCTCGGAGGTTGATACGAGAGGCAAGCGTATTGCAAAATAGTTTGCGGGCTAGTTTGAGGTAAGTAATGTCTTTAAATCCTGTCCTGAGGGTATGAAACCCCAGACTCTGCACCCTTTCACGGGGTTTGGAATACAAAGATTGGAACTTTGGAAATATATTCCCTATTTAGGCAACTATTGAGTTGCGAAATCGATTTTAAACCTTATGCTTAATAATATTGATATATTTTTGATATGATTCGGGTTGTAAGCCATGTTTGGGGCCTAGTGCCGATCTGTTTACCCCTTGGGGGATGTTTTATTATTTTCCTCACTGATATGTTATGATTTTCACTCAGTCTTTTCTTGATAACTGTTTTGACACTTAGAGTATTTTGATACTATTTCTTGAAAAATGAAACACTGTTTTGGGTCAAGAACCCGCTATATTTATGGCCTGAAGGGCATGTTGAGAGTGTCTGACTGAGTGAGGTTGCGGCCCAATATTGTGAGGATGTTATGATATGAGTGAGGTTGCGGGCCTATATTTTGAGTGATTTATGCCATGATGTGGCTTGTTATAGCGCTTGGGTTGTAGGAGCCCCTCCAGAGTTTGTACACACCTCTAGTGAGCGCAGGTACCTAATGAGTGATGTTTCCCGCGGGGCTAATGCTGAGTGATTGTGAGGTTGCCTGATGGGCTAATATTGAGTGACTGTGAGGTTGCCTGATGGGCTAATATTGAATGACTTTGAGGGTGCCTGATTGGCTAATATTGAGTGACTGTGAGGTTGCCTGATGGGCTGATACTGAGGGAAATTGTTACGAGAAATGATTATGGCCCGAGGGGCAGATTTATGATGATTTTATTGAGTTTTTGAACTATGATTCACTTCGTTTTCAAACTGATTTTTACTGAGAGTTTTACTGATATATATATATATATATTATACTTGTTTCAAAGGATTTCTGGAAATTTGGTTCTCAAACTTATTATTTGATGAATACTCTACGGCGACTTGGTGTTTTACTGGTTTTGTGAATTGGGGTATATGTGCTGTGTGTTTCCTATTTCCTATTTCTGTGCACAGATCCAAGTACCGGCTCGGAGCAGTAGTTGTCTCTGTTTGTTAGCTGCAGGTTTTACGGGATTTCGAGGTAGCTGTCCAGCGTCCACAGCTTCTCCATTTCCCTTCCTTATTTGGTTTTAGCATTTCATTCTAAGACTTTATTCAAGACATTTGTAGAGTTAGTTTTATCTCTTAGATGCTCGCGACCATGCTGACTCCAGTCTTGGGAGGTTTTGTTTAGAGTTGTTTAGACTATTATTGGGGCGCTACGACTTAAAGAATTTATTTTATGCTTGTTGTTGTTTATTATTGAATTGCGAATTATTATAATAGAACAAATGTGTACTAATGTGATGGTTGGCTAGCCTAGTTCCACGATAGGCGCCATCACGACCTCTTAGGATTTGGGTTCGTGACAAGTTGGTATCAGAGCTCTAGGTTACATAGGACTCAACGGTCATGAGCAGGTTTAGTAGAGTCTTGTGGATCAGTACAGAGACGTCTGTACTTATCTTCGAGAGGCTGTAGAACTCTTTGGAAAAATCTCAATTTCTTGAACTATTTCGTGCCAATCTATTGATTCTTGAAATCTAAACTTACGTTGTTTCATTCTCTCACAGACAGTGATGACACGCAATACCGATCAGGGAGACCAGGCACAAGCCAGGCCCACAAGGGGTCGGGGCTATGGTGGAGTTAGGGGACCAGCCCGCGCAGCAGTCGGGACAGTACCCCAGGATCCCCCCTATCGTTCAGGATTGGGTTCCCACCGATGGTGCTCCAGCGGGAAAGGCACAGGCACCGGCAGTGCCTATTGTTATTCCGGGTCTTCAGAAGACCTTGGCTCAGATATTGACGGTGTGTTCCAGTTTAGCCCTGGTAGTTTCTATGTCCACTACTGCCACTGCACCTCAGGCCAGGGGAGGCAATCAGACTCCAGCTGCCCGGACACCTGAGCAGGATGTACGGGGTATTCAGACACCCCAGCTAAGCCGGTTGCCCCAGTTCAGGACTATGTGGTTCCAACTATGCCCGAGGATGAGCAGCGTAGGCTGGAGAGGTTCAGCAGACTTTAACCTCCAACTTTCAGTGGCACAGAGGGTGAGGATGCCCAAGGTTTTTTGGATAAATGCCAGAGGATATTGTGTACTGCGGGTATTTTGGAGACCAGCGGGGTCTCGTTTGCTATATTTCAGTTTGCGGGTGCTGCTTTCACTTGGTGGGAGGCATTCCAGAGGCGTAGGCCGGTTGGTTCAGCACCACTCACATGGCATCAGTTCTCCACGATCTTTTTGGAGAAGTATGTTCCTCAGTCCCATAGAGAGGAGCAGCGCAGACAGTTTGAGCAGCTGCGCCAAGGAGAGTTATCAGTTACTCAGTATGAGATACGGTTTTCCGAGTTGGCTAGACATGTTTCTGAGTTTGTCCCTACTGATAGGGAGAGGATTAGGAGGTTTGTAGATGGTCTTACTTATCATCTTCGGATCTTGATGACCAGAGAGAGAGTGTTTGGAGCTACATTTGAGCAGGTAGTTGACATTTCTCGGGACATTGAGTCGGTTCGTAAGTAGGAGCGTGAGGAGAGGGAGGTCAAGAGGCCTCGGGGATTAGGTAGCTTCAGTGGTGCCCCTTCTAGAGGGCAGTTGCAGCACAGCAGAGGTCGTCTATTTAGACCTCCATAGCCAGTTCTCCCAGCTTACAGTGGTGTATCTTCGGGGCAGGGTCCTCGCAATTCTCATCAGGGACGTTCATCTTTTAGTGCCCTCCCAGCTCAGAGCTCCGACCGAGCATCATCTTATCAGGGTTCTTCTATGCATGGTTCGTCTAGTAGTTATCATGGTGGTAGGGGTTTTCGTCAGTTTTCATCTCCAGCTCCAGGTAGTTGTGATGAGTGTGGAGAGTTCGGACATGAGTGGAGGCAATGTCCCCGTCGTCCTAGTAGTTCATCTCAGCAGAGGGTTCAGCCCTCGGCTTCAGCCCCAGTCACTTCACCACCTACTCAGGCAACTAGGGGTGGTGGTCAGGCAGCTAGAGGCCGCCCTAGAGGGGGAGGTCGAGCAGGTGGAGGCCAGCCACGTATTTATGCACTTCCGGCTAGGCATGATGCTATGGCTTCAGATGCGGTGATTACAGGTACTATCTCAGTCTGTCACAGTGATGCTTTGGCTTTATTTGACCTTGGTTCCACGTACTCTTATGTCTCATCCTATTTTTCTCATTTTTTGAATATGCCCCGTGAGTCTTTAGTTATGTCTGTTCATGTTTTGACTCCGGTGGGCGATACTATTATTGTAGACCGTGTGTATCTGTCGTGTCTTATATCTATTGGGGGTCTGGAGACCCGAGTGGACTTGATGTTACTCAGTATGGTTGATTTTTTATGTGATTCTAGGCATGGATTTGTTATCCCCATGTCATGTGATTCTTGATTGTCACGCTAAGACCGTGACCTTAGCTATGCCCAGAGTTCCGAGAGTTGAGTGGAGAGGGTCTATAGAGCATGTACCTAGCAGAGTGATTTCTTATTTAAAGGCTCAGCGTATGATTGAGAAGGGGTGTGAATCTTATCTTGCTTTTGTGAGGGATGTTAGTAGTGAGACTCCATCTGTTGATTCTGTTCCTATAGTCTGTGATTTTCCGAATGTATTCCCTGCAGACTTGCTAGGCATGCCACCTTATAGGGATATTGATTTTGGTATTGACTTGGTGACCGAAACTCAGCCTATCTCTATTCCACCTTACCGCATGGCACCAGCGGAGTTGAAAGAATTGAAAGAGCAGCTTCAGGAACTCTTAGATAAAGAGTTCATTCGGCCTAGTGTGTCACCTTTGGGTGCACCGGTGTTGTTCGTGAAAAAGAAAGATGGCTCCATGCGTATGTGTACTACTTATAGACAGCTAAATAAGGTTATAGTGAAGAACCGTTATCCTTTGCCTCGTATTGATGACTTATTTGATCAGCTTCAGAGAGCTAAGGTGTTCGCCAAGATTGACTTAAGGTCTGGTATCATCAGCTGAAGATTCGGGATTCTGACATTCCAAAGACTGCTTTAAGGACCAGATACGGTCATTATGAGTTTCTGGTTATGTCATTTGGGATGACCAATGCCCCAGCCGCGTTCATGAAATTGATGAACATTGTGTTTCAGCCTTACCTTGATTCATTCGTCATTGTGTTCATCGGTGACATCCTGGTTTATTCTCGTAGCCAGGAAGAGCATGCTCAGCACTTAAGGGTTGTGTTACAGAGATTGAGGGAGGAGAAACTTTATGCGAAATTCTCCAAGTATGAGTTTTGGCTCGGTTCAGTAGCTTTCTTGGGGCACGTGGTGTCTAGTGAGGGTATTCAGGTTGATCCGAAGAAGATTGAGGTGGTGCAGAGTTGGCCCAGACCGTCCTCAGCTACTGAGATTAGGAGTTTCCTTGGTTTGGCGGGATATTACCGTTGCTTTGTGGAGGGATTCTCCTATATTACTTCACCATTGACTAGATTGACCTAGAAGGGTGCTCCATTCAGATGGTCTGATGAGTGTGAGGAGAGCTTTCAAAAGCTCAAGTCAGCATTGACCATAGTTCCGGTACTAGTTTTGCCTACTGGTTCGGGTTCTTATATAGTCCATTGTGATGCTTCTAGAGTTGGTTTGGTAGCGGTATTGATGCAGGATGGTAGGGTGATTGCTTACGTGTCGAGACAGTTGAAGGTGCACGAGAAGAACTATCCAGTGCACGATCTTGAGTTAGCTGCCACTGTTCATGCCTTAAAGATTTGGCGGCATCACTTGTATGGGGTACAGTGTGAGATTTTCACTGACCATCATAGCTCGCAGTATCTGCTGAGGCAGAAGGATTTGAATTTGCGGCAGAGGAGATGGTTAGAGCTTCTCAAGGATTATGATCTTACTATTTTGTATCACCCGGGAAAGGACAATGTAATGGCCAATGCCTTGAGTGGCAGAGCTGAGAGTTTGGGGAGCCTAGCATACCTTTCAGCAGCAGAGTGACCTTTAGCACTTGATGTTCAGGCTTTAGCGGGTCAGTTGGTGAGATTGGATTTGTCAGACCCTCCGCGGGTATTAACTAGCATGGCTGCCCGGTCTTCTCTTTATGATCAGATTAAAGCTCGCCAGTATGATGACCGACACTTGTTGGTTCTTCAGGATAGAGTTCGTTGGGGTAATGCCAGATATGTGACTATCGGTGATGACAGAATTATGAGGATGTAGGGCCGTATATGTGTGCCCAATGTGGATGGTATTCGAGAGTTGATATTAGCAGAGGCACATAGCTCGCGGTATTCCATTCATCCAGGTTCCGCGAAGATGTATCAGGACTTAAGACAATAGTATTCGTGGAGGCGGATGAAGAGAGATATTGTTGAGTATGTAGCACGGTATCTCAACTGCCAGCAAGTCAAGTACGAGCACCAGAGACCAGGTGGGTTGCTTCGGAGGTTAGATATTCCAGAGTGGAAGTGGGAGAGAATCACTATGGACTTTGTAGTTGGGCTTCCACGGACTTCGAAGGGTTTTGATGCTATTTGGATCATTGTGGATAGATTGACCAAGTCCGCGCACTTCATTCCTGTCAGCACTACTTATACTTCAGAGCGGTTAGCTGGTATTTACATTAAGGAGATTGTCTGGTTACATGGAGTTCCGGTTTCGATCATTTCTGACAGAGGCACTCAGTTCACATCTCAATTTTGGAGGGCCGTACAGAGAGGTATGGGTACTGACGTAGAGTTGAGTACTGCATTTCATCCTCAAACCGACGGGCAGTCAGAACGGACTATTCAGATATTGGAGGATATGTTACGGGCTTGTGTGATTGATTTTGGTGGTTCATGGGATCAGTTTCTGCCACTAGCGGAGTTTGCATACAATAACAGCTACCAGTCCAGTATTCAGATGGCCCCGTATGAAGCTTTATATAGTAGGAGGGTAGATCTCCGGTTGGTTGGTTCGAGCCTGGTGAGGCTAAGTTATTGGGCACAAATTTGATTCAGGATGCGTTGGAGAAAGTGAAGTTGATTCAGGAGCGACTTCGCACGGCGCAGTCAAGGCAGAAGAGCTATGCGGACCGGAAGGTCCGGGATGTGTCATTTTTGGAGGTGATAAGGTACTGGTGAAGGTATCACCCATGAAGGGTGTTATGAGGTTCGGAAAGAGAGGAAAGCTGAGTCCTCGATTTATTGGTCCTTTTGAGCTGCCACCCAGCTTGTCGAGTGTTCATCCGGTATTTCATGTGTCGATGCTCCAGAAATATGTTGGTGACCTGTCTCATGTGTTAGACTTCAGCACAGTTCAGCTCGAAGGTGATATGTCATACGAGGTTGAGCCAGTAGATATTTTAGCTCGCGAGGTCAGAAAGTTGAGGTCTAAGGATATAACATCAGTGAAGGTGTAGTGGAGAGGTCAGCCAGTGGAGGAGGCTACTTGGGAGACCGAGCGGGAGATTCAGAGCAAATATCCTCACTTGTTTGAGACTCGAGGTATGTTTCTAGACCCGTTCGAGGACGAACATTTATTTAAGAGGGGGAGAATGTAACGACCCGGTCTGTCGTTACGTAGAACCTGCATTAAAATTACTGTTATTGACCTGTCATAGGTTGGTTATACTGTTATTGATGTGTTAGAGTTGGTAGGCTTGAAATCAAAATGGTTGTAGTGAGAATTTAGCCACTTAGTCTTTAAAAATAGCTTTAAAGTTAAAAAAGTCACCTGAGAGTTGACTTATTGGTAAACGACCTCGGAACACGGATTTTATGGCTCGGATAGCTACGTTAGGTGATTTGGGACTTAGGAGTGTGTTCAGAATAATTTTGTGATGTCCGGTGTAGAATTAGGCTTGAATTGGCAAAAGTTAGTTTTTGGTGATTTCCGGTCAGCAGTGGAAAATAGGCTATCGGGGTCGGAATGAAATTTCGGAAGTTGGAACAGGTTCGTAATGTCATTTTGGATATGTCTGCAAAATTTCAGGTCAATCGGGGTTGTTTTGGATAGTTTTGACATCGTTGGTGGATTTTAGAAATTTCAAAGTTCATAGGCTTGAATTCGATGTGATTTTGGTGTTTAGGTGTTATTTTTAGTGTGTTGAGAAAGCAACTAAGTTTGAATGATCATTTATGTTGTGTTGGTAGGTTTGGTTGAGGTCCCGAGGGCCTCGGGTGTGTTTCGGATTGTTAACGGAGTGTGTTTGGCCTTAGAAGATCTGATGTTGCTGCTGCAATTTCTGTTGCTGGTTTCCTTCTACGCGATCGCGGAAGGATGTTTGCGATCGCGTAGGGTTAGCTGGGGGAGGGAAGATTTTTGTCTATCGCAATCTCATGGAGGAGGTCGCGATCGCGTGAGTTGAGCAGGTTGTGGAGTTCGCGATCGCGTAGAGTAATTGGGCGCGCGAGGGAGTAGCTGATGGTGCATCGCGATCGCGTGGTCATGGTTGCGATCGCGTGAGTTTGGGCCACGGTGAAGCGCGATCGCATGACTAATGTTGCGATCGCGTAGTATTAAATTTCGGGGCAGCTATTTTGTTCTTCGCGATCGTGTGCCTTTTTCCGCGATCGCGATGAATAAAGAACTGGTCAGTATATAATTAAACCCTCCGTGACCAATGCCCACTTTTCACTATTTTTGAACGGGAAGAAGCTTTTGAAGCAATTTTGAAGAGGGAAAATCAGTGTTCATCATAGAGGTAAGTATTTTGGACCTTAAAACTACAAGTGATTAAGGAACATAATCTCAATGTTTAATTCATGAAAATTAGTAGAAAAAGGTGGGGCTAGGGCTTGAGATTATGAGACCTTTAGGGATCGATTTGAGGGGTCAAACGGACTCCGATTTTAGCGTTCTTTATATGTACGGACTCGTGAGATGACGAAGAACATTTTGGTATAAAATTTCTGAGTTCCGAGACATGGACCCGGGGGTCGGATTTTAGTAAATTTCGGGTTTTGAGCCAAAACTGATATTTTTCAATTGGAATTCATTCCTTAAGCATAGTTTGATGATAAAAATCTGAACTTAGTAGATTTGGAGCGCTCAGAGGTTGATACGAGAGGCAAGCATATTGCGGAATAGTTTACGGGCTAGTTTGAGGTAAGTAATGTCTTTAAATCCTGTCCTGAGGGTACGAAACCCCACACTCTGCACCCTTTCACGAGTTTTGGAATACAAAGATTGGAACTTTGGAAATATATTCCCTATTTAGGCAACTATTGAGTTGTGAAATCGATTTTAAAGCCTATGCTTAATAGTATTTATATATTTTTATATGATTTGGGTTGTAAGCCATGTTTGGGGCCTAGTGTTGATCTGTTTACCCCTTGGGGGATATTTTACTATTTTCCTCACTGATATGTTCTGATTTTCACTCAGTCTTTTCTTGATAATTGTTTTGACACTCAGAGTATTTTGATATTATTTCTTGAAAAATGAAACACTATTTTGGGTCGAGAACCTGCTATATTTATGGCCTGAAGGGCATATTTATACTTGTTTCAAAGGATTTCTGGAAATTTGGTTCTCAAACTTATTATTTGATGAATACTCTATGGCGACTTGGTGTTTTAGTGGTTTTCTGAATTGAGTTATCTGTGTTGTGTGTTTTGTATTTCTCAGACTGTGATTTATTTTCATTACTACTGAGTTGGCGTACTCATCATTACTCCTTGTGCCTCTGTGCACAGATCCAGGTACCGGCTCGGAGCAATAGTTGTCTCTGTTCATTAGCTGCAGGTTTTACGAGATTTCGAGGTAGTTGTCCAGCGTCCACAACTTCTCCATTTTCCTTTCTTATTTAGTTTTAGAATTTCATTCTTATACTTTATTCAAGACATTTGTAGAGTGAGTTTTATCTCTTAGATGCTCGTGAACATGTTGACTCCAGTCTTGGGAGATTTGTTTAGAGGTTTTTAGACTATTATTGCGCTACGACTTAAAGAAATTATTTTATGCTTGTTGTTGTTTATTATTGAATTGCGAATTATTATAATAGAACAAATGCGTAGTAATGTGATGGTTGGCTAGCCTAGTTCCACGATGGGCTCCATCACGACTTGTTAGGATTTGGGGTCAAACTACTTCACTACTAAACCACTCCCGTTTTTATAAAACTCCTTCATTCAACTGAGTTCTTTTCAACACTGTTTCCTGTCAAAACCTTTTCAAAACTATGTCAAGCACTCTCACTCTACTCTTAGGTCCTTAAGTTTTTCCCCTCTAGTGTGTGACTGCTTTGGGATTCCTATGAGATCACTCTGAACTCTGATGCACTAGGGCTTGCTATTCCGCATTGCACTTACTCAGTTCTGGTTATGAAATCTGGGTGTGAGCACTGCCCGGGATCCCTTGAGGTCCTTAGGGAACTCTGACACACCTGGACATGAGAAAGGCTATGAAATACTTGGGCATTTGAGGCTATGAGAATTTGGGCCTGCTTCAGGCTCCCTATAGTGTAACTTCTTCTTTTCCTTTATCTATTTATGTAATTTATTCAGCTGGTCTGTAATAATTATTTGTAAACGAATATTGGGGATGGCTAGTGAAATGAGGAGGGTATCTATATATTTCTATCAATATCATTGGGGTAGAAAGCATGTTATAGGCTTTACCTTGTTTAAACTTGCATTAGAATCCCTGCTTTAGGACCAATATATTCAAATCATGTCATGCACTAGATATCATGTTCTTAGGCTTCATGTATACTGCTTCAGCATCTCATTTGACACTAATACATGTTTATGATTATCACTTAGAAATCCTGCTCCTAGGTTAATAAACATCATTAACATAAAAGTTGTTACTCTTGTGCCTTCAAAATCATGTCTTAACAATTCTGTAACTCTTTTGTGCATTTAGAGATCATGCTTTAGGAATCTTGTTAATTTAAAGATCATTGTCATAAAAATGTCGTTTCTGTGCATTTAAAAATCATGTATTAGTCACTCTGTTTGCATTTGCTTAGCCACGCCTAGTTAAACTACTGATTATGAAAGATGTAAAAACAGTCTCATATATGATCGTCTTGTTTCAAATAAAACTGGTAATAATCCTTGTATTCTCAGCATGTTTTAGGCAAAACAACACTTGAACTGTTAATGATTCTGCAACTATTATGCATGATCTCACGCCTAGGCAAGCCTTAGGTAACCAATCTGTATAAAACTGGAGAATTGTTCTCGTTGTGTTTACTGCTTAACAACTTACTCGTTTAAAATCAGTAGAAAAACTGATTAGGACCCCACTGTCGAGTTTATAAAAACAAAGTAGCATATTTCTGTGCATTAACATCTTGTGTAGGTCTTTTCTCTAATAAAAATTGTTCTTGTTTGTGCTTGAGACGTGCTGCTTATGTGCATTATGTGTGGAGGTAAACCTGGGCCTCTTAACTGTTTCTTCTGTATTTATCTATTAAGTCCTACTTGTTCTTGCATGTCGCTTAGAATTTTCCCCTTTTAAAAACCATAGGGGGTATGTCTAGAACTGCCTATATTTAGAGGTCCCAAATTCCTCCAGGATCGTTAAGAAGGGACGGGTAACAGCACGCTTAGAGTTCGCTAAATAAAACTCGCTTAATAACCGCTAAGGGGTGGGATAAAGGGTAGATATGGATATGATGACCAGTGCGCTAATGCCACGTGTAGCCCCTTTCTGAGGAGTGATTACCGGGCATTGTACTGATGTGATCCTATACGACAAACAACTTAGGACTCCCTTATCCCTTACATATTGTGCTTAGATTGTATATCCTTTTAAGACCTTATACATGTACTTAGACTTTAAATCTTTTTTAAAACCTTATCACATATGTGTGCTTAGACTGGGAATCTTTTCAAACCTTTAGTTGTTTACATGTATATACTTTGCATGCTGCTACTTGTTTAAATTCACAAAGCTTGTTTGGCAGGGAACCACAGTTGTGGACTTTGAGGGGTGCCTAACACCTTCCCCTTGGAGTAATTTCAAGCCCTTACCCAATCTCTAATTATTCAAATTAGTGTTATTGTGACCCTTAGTAGGTTCCCTAATGCACCTTAATTCGTTAGGTGGTGACTCTTCAAATACTTCTTATCCCTTATCCCAAAAGGAAATGAGTTGTCCCAATAATTTCAAATACCCTGACTGGTCTGAAAGGAGAGAAAAAAAAGGGGCGCGACATCAACAACTGAGGCAGAATACCTAGCCGTTGGAAGTTGTTGTACACAAGTTCTATGGATTATGCATCAACTTCTCGACTATGATTTATCTCTTACATCTACTCCTATATACTGTGACAATACTAGTGCTATCTATTTATCAAAGAATTCTATGCATCATTTTAGAGTAAAGCATATAGAAATTAAACATCATTTTATCCGTGATCATGTTGCAAAAGGTGACATTATTTTAGAATTTATCAGTACTGATTCTGAACTTGTTGATATTTTTACAAAATCACTTTTGGAAGAAAGATTTTGTCTTCTCTATAAAAAGATTGGCATTGTGCCAAATTTGTAAATCAAATATTTCTCTGAGTTTTTAAAAATATTTTACCATGTTCTAGAATATTTTATTTCCTTACTTATGTGTGGCTTAATTATTGCATCCTCTCAAGTACCGTCGTTCAGTCACTTCAGAACCATCACTTCCATCTGAACTTGCCTTTTCCTTTAACCAAGGCGTCTCTTCGCTCCTCTCAAAAGCATCAATAAAACCCTTCCTTCTCCAGCACTCTCCTCATTCTCTTCCAAGAACCCCTTCACACTATGGAAAAAAGAAATACCTCATCTGCAACCAGATGCAGTCGAAGGTTTCAAAAACCCCTTAACACTGAAGAACCTGTGGATGTGGAGTCGTCCATTGGCTTAGATTTTCTCAGAACAGGCATTGAAAACAGTGAATCATCTGAAAACCCTCCCATTAGCCAGAAAAAGGCCGGCAAGAGACCCATGGAGCAAACTCCCAAAAAGGCTGCATGCCAGAAGGGTAAAGTGGAACAAATGGAATTTGGTCCTGAGGACAAGTTAATCTTCTATGGTCCCAGTGAAAAAGCAAGGTTTGAGTCTTACAAGTCAAAATCCATGGCTTATGGACGCTTTGTGTCTCTCTCTTATGAAAAGTTTTCATTGTGATGTGACTGTTATTTTCGATTTTCAGCACATTTCCTCTCTATTTGACACCATTGGAAACTCTGTGTATGAAGAACTAGTTAGAATGTTTTATACAAATCCTTTTATGAATGATAAAGATGATTTAAAATCTATGGTTTTAGGCACTATAATTGTTTTGGACTCTTATCAATTTGAAAAAAATTTCTTTGCCAAGTTTAGTGGGTATGATGTGTTTGTCCAAAATTCGTGGTCCAAAGACTTTGAAGTTTCCTTTGATGAAGCAAAAACCTTTCTGTCTGATCCTCCTGACATTGGTCCCAAGAATATTAAGTTTGAACACCGTGTCATGGCCCACATGATTGCTACTACTCTTCTCCCAAGACCTGGGTCCCTTAGATCTCTATCCACTAGAGATGTTTGTGTTCTTTACTGCCCGGTTAATAATAAACGTCTTGATTGGTTTGTGTGCATTCTTCAATACATGCTTGAAAGTATCAATGATATATCTTCTTTTGCTGCATGTTTGCCCTATGGTCTTCTCATATTACATGTTCTCGAGGTCATGAAGGTAGATTTGGAACCCTTTACACCCAAGTACATTACCAATACTTATGATAAGATTGCTTTCTCAATGATGGGGTACACTCTAGGTGATGATGGATGGGTTAAGCACGCCAAAGTTGAAAGTATTCCAGTGCCAGTTGAAGTTCAAATTGAACAACCAGCATCTTAGTCAACTGTCTCTCAGAATCTTCAACAAATTCAGCATTATCTTGATGAGGTAAAACTGCTACTGGCTGAGATGAAGGAATAGGTAGACAAAATCAAGGAAGTTACCAAGGAGACATGTACAGATATGGCTAAGCTCAGGATGGATATGGGAGCCACACGAAGGCAATGAACCAGGGCTTTTAATTCTATGAGTGAAAAGATGGACAAACTTGTCAAAGATTTTAAAAATTCCTATGACTCCTTCTGCACCAAAGTGATCAACACCCTCAAGTACTTCCTAGGAAGAAGTTGATGTGACTAGATGTGATTAGGGGTGGCAAAATGGTTAAAAGAAAATAGTTAACCACCCATATTATCCACTAAAAATGGGCTGGATAATGAACTTTTTAAAAACGGGTCAAATATGGATAAGAACCATATTATCCATTTAGAAAATGGGTAACCAATGAGTAACCAATAGATAACCAATGGGTCTAACTTTTATAATTGTAAAGCCTCAAATTGGGGGTTCCTCAAGATAGGGAGACTAAGAATTCTCTTAAAAGATATCGTATGCAAGAAATCATGGATAATGTGGTTACCCATATTATCCGTCGGTTTACCCATTTTTTATCCGTAGTAAATATGGGTCGGGTCGGATAATTTATCCATTTTTTTCATTATCCATTTTTACCCGAACCATATTCGACCCGCCCGTTTGCCACTCCTGGATGTGATGATATTACAAACAATTTTTCTTTTTTGCTTATGCTTGCTTGTTGGTGGTTCTTTTTAGATAATATTTTTTGCTTGGGTCTGTACTAGCTAAGCCTCTGCTGAAGGCACTACTTTTGCTGCTCTAATCTCCTAATTAGTATATATATTATTTCCTATGTTCTTTGTTATGTGTGTTTTTCTTTCCTTTTGGATTGATGTCAAAGGGGGAGAATTCGTTCTATCCTTGGAGGAAATAATCTATAACCTTGGGTACTATGAGGGGATTAAAATCCTTAGGAAACACTGTGAATTCAGTGGACTCAAATTGGTTTTTATTTCGTTTACATTTCTGTTTGAATATTATTTTATTATCTCCAGAATTATTTTACAAATACAGTAGACTAACAGTAAACTGTGTAGTAAAAATGTGGTCGGTGATATACTCGTAATTTTATTTAAGGATAACTAGCCAAGTAATGGATTTTTCCTTTTCAAAAATGTTAAATGAATATGAAAATTTTGCCATACCATATTTTCTATTTAGTCGACACTCTTGTCTGTCGAGTACTTTTAGTAGTCTTGCTCTTCCTTCCTCCATTGCTGAGGTTAGCTCTGATTTTTGTCGTGTATTTTTTCTCTAAGGAACACAATAGTTGTCTATAAATCATTGGTGGAATTCCAAGTTTAGTATCCTAGATAACGAAATATAGGTTGAGCATGTTAAGTTTAAGTTTAAGTTTCAATGATGACAGTACAGTTTTATGTTGCAGGATTCGAACTAGCAAAAAGGAAAGAATAAAAATATTGTCCAAAGATGCGATTGCTACACTAATGGACAATCAAAGGAGTTTAGATTCCCAATCAAGAAAAGTCAATCAAGAAGTTCGCCAACAAATATTTTCTGTCCATAAATAAGCTCAATCTAAGCTTGAATGACTTCTCAATGCAAGCTTGTGACAATGAAAGTCACGATCGAATCTGGACTCTTCAAAGAGCAGGATTCGAAGAGGCATCCCTTGAGTCAAACCCCTTTGAAAAGATCTCGTGCCTCTAATTTTGTCAAGACTCAACTGCTCTTTTCTCTCCTATAAGAAGGCTGCTAAATTCAAATAGAAGGCTTGCGCAGCTACACACATTGTATTCTAAGTCTCTACTTCTTAGCTTAAACACTGTAATCCTTAGTTATCAGTGTCTCAAAAGATAGGAAGAACTAGAACACAAAAGAGAGTTGTGTCAAATATTCAGAATTCATTGTTAATATTTCTCGTTGGTGGTGAACGAGTTAAAACCATATATATTGTAACACTTTCAAGATCTTAAGGGAACCCTTGTGGTCCAAGAGAAACTGGATGTAAGTACCACAACGGTACCGAACAAGTATAAAATTGTTGTGTGTTGTTTACTTTTTAATTACTGCTATCTTTTATTCTGCATGTATTCAGTCAACTAAAATTACTGTTAATCGACTAATTTTTAATAGATCACAATTCACCCCCTCTTCTACTTTCAGAGCCAATAGTAACGAGCGACATTTTGCAACGACTAATTATTTCTAAAATTATCCCTAATATTTGATTGATACTGATCAGATAATGAGATGAATATATATATATATATATATATATATATATATGTGGGTGTGGGGTCGTGCCCCATCCCTCACCCCCTACCCTATCCCCTACACCCCCCACTCCCTCCAAAAGTTCTCATATACCTAACTATAATTTCATCCTTAAATCTTTTCTATATTGATCTTGATTAATTTGACCTGAAACCAACATCCTAATTTATGTTCTTCGCCCTCTCGATCTCTGTATGTTCATCGAAGCATAAAGAAAACGTCAACTTGCTCTGGCACATGCAGCAATTTAGTCTATGATTGGTGATTTGGATTCAATTTTTTCTTAATTACGGAGTAGTAGAGGTGTACTTTAAGCCTAAATCAAGTTTTCGTACAGATATGACGAATAGACACATCCGATATATTAACGAATTTCAAAACAACTAATGTCGTCATATAGGAAATCAGACACGTGAGTGGCAAAGAGAACATTATTAAAAGAATATTTGAGCTCCTTCAAATATCTCTACTTATTCGTTATTTCTTTTTTTAATTTAAAAAATAACTTAAACAAAGTTGAAAGAATACTTTTAAAATAAGAAAGTTACAAAATATCTTTTTACTATAATTGATGTTAAGTGTCGGCATAGGATGAAGAATAGAGACGAAGGGACCGATTTGATTGTATCAAATAAAGGGATTAATTAATTAGTTGAAGAAAAATGATTAGAGAAGAGAGGGAAAACAATAGGGAGAAATGATTGCCAAAAAAGACATTGTTGCATGTGTGAGAGGATCCAACTCCCATCAATGCCCCCATTCTTTCACCACAATTAAATACTCTCTACTCCTTTTGCTTCCCCCCCCCCCCCCCCCCCACACACCCCCAACAAACGCCTCAACCCCAATCCCCAACTGAATTAATTTTTTATTGTTATCAGCTTTGGCTTTATTTCAATGTTGTCATTATTGTTCGATCCATTTTATCTATTAGTTTTTGTTTAATTAGATGCCATGCACGCTTCATGTGTCATATAATCTATGTATCAACATAGTATAACTATTAGTGTAAGCACAATAAAAAATTATTCTTTCAAATATTTAAAAGATAACTATAGATAACGATTCTTAAAAAATACATTATAACAGATGAAACACATTACGAATATAAAAATTGCCGCGATCTACAAGTCTACGTCGATCAGAATTGTCCTAATATAGTTTATGCCTTTACAATGTAAAAACAACAAGAAATCGAATGTAATCCTACTAGTGAGGTCTGAGAAAACTAGAATATTTACGGAGTCTGAGAAAGATAGAATATATGTAGACCTTATCGCTACATGAAAAAGTACTTTTGAAATATACTTTGACCCCTTCAACTTCAAGGAATTGATCATGCTTTTAAATTTTAGATGGTAGCTCAACGTAATACCTAAAGGAGCTTTGAGTGAATTTGATAATTTGACTCAAAATTGTAGTGATTAATGAAAATTAAGGAGGGGCGAAGGTTAATAGCCGGCCCACTAGAATTCTCGACTCTGCCTAGTCCTAAAAACTAGTCTATACATATCTATTTATATCTATACCCTTTAAAAATAAATTTTGCATTGGATAAATATGTAATTTAAGTTACTTTCATAATATTTAAGGTTTTGAAATCAAGTAAACTTTTAAGTATTACCTATATTTAAGAGTTCAAAATCAACTAAATATGGACAAAAAATATTACAAAAATAGAAGAGAAAACAAAGAAGTAAAAGGTAAGATTCTTATCAAACAAGGAAATTCCATGGCAAATATCGTGTAATTTTGTGTAAATATACATAATATGCACGCAAAAACTACACATAAATCTTAGGTAACATAAATGTACTTCTCTTAAATGTACTATACATTCCAAAATTGTAATTTATATATATATATAAAAGATTTACTATATTGACTGAATTCTCATGTGGCATGTATCTTCAACAACTTGACAAAACAAAAAAGTTCTTATTTGTATATTATTAATTGGCTTTGCCAGGATTAATTCAAATTGAGTTTTATCAGATTTTAGTTTATTCTTTAGTTATCTACCAATAAGTTATTTCTTCCATAAAAGCAGGAAGTATGAAATTTAAAATTTGATAGTGTTTATTTATTTCTTACTAATTCTTATTTTGTATTTTATAGTTAAAGATGACGAATTTAATAGTTTTCTTGCTAAGGATTTTACAATTGCTTCTTTTAAATACTCCTAATGATAAAAATATTTTTTGTATAATATCTAAAATTCGTAAACTTAAAATTTCAAACTTAAGATTAAAATTAAATAATTTGACTTTCACGTGTTGAATGAAACTTAAAGGAGATAGTAATCTACTTTAATTTATTTAATCGATATAAATTTTAGTAATTTGTCTGGAACACTGACTCAATACTAGTAATTTTCGGATAATGTATTCATCTTTTTCATGACATTTTAATTTTATTTTATACATTAAATACATTATTTAAAAGAATTTATATTTATTATTATGGGTTCACGTGCAACACCTGTACTACGAGACTAATTTCTAATGTAACCAAATTAACCTAGTTCCTCCAGTAAAACCCTGTTACAAATCAATACGAAGAGGAAAAGAGGCCACAAAAAATCAGCCGAGAATCACGTTCGCTTCCAAACCCCCCACAAATATCTTCGGTTCAAATCTCAAAAGATATACTCACGTTGTTTAAAATTGTATTATAAAAATATTAATAGTGTGCACTAAACGAAAAATCACATACATCAAAATACATAATCAGTGACATTTAGACATACTAAAATCGAAAATCATGTAAAAAATTTAATAAGTAAATATATATTATACATTGATTATATAATGCATACGAATTATACATCTCATATACAAATTCTACTATATACATAAAATAAGTATTTTATATATAATTTCAGCACATATGCCGTATGTATAATATAAATGTCTATGCTATACATCTCATATATAAATCAAATATATATATATATATATATATATATATATATATATATATATATATATATATATATGTATATTAAAGCAAGAAAGTTTGCATTGTGGTTAAGCCAAGTGACAAGTTAATATAAAGTCACTTGGCAAACTAAGAACCAAAAGAGGATTAATAAATGAAATCAAAATGGAAACAAATTAATTCAAATTTTGATTACATTCTCACACATACCTTTCCTCCCTTTAATAATTAATGGAAAGGAGGAAAAATTATTAATGCAAGTAATCTTTAATCAAAATTCACGACTTTTCTTAAGTAGTCCGAATCAAATTTTACACTGTAAAATAAATATAATAAATATATTCAATTGATAGATAAGAAAATTTGAATAAAAATTAAATAATTTGAATATATATTTAAGCCAAGTGGCAAGCTAAAATGAAGTTACTTGATAATTTTAGGACAACATTAATAATGTGAATTATAAATAAAAACGTAATTAATAAAAGTAGTAGTTGAATGAGAATTGTTTTTTTAATTATGATAGAAAATATATTTGACGTGACTAATTAGAATTTATATTATATTATTAAATATATATTTTAGTTTGGAAAATAGATAACATAGAGTGGAATTTAGTTAACTTTTTCTTGTATAATACATTTATGGTAGGGACGTTTGTGACTAATCAATTAAAGATTGATGAAGTATTCCTTATTTAGTATAAGCTTTGTATCTGACTGTATTCATGTACAATATACATTACTATAGGAATTTTTAATAAAATTTTTTGTGTATAATTCTATTATTATAAGTATCTTTTTTGAGAAAGAATCAATTAAATCTTATATCTTACACATTCCTTTTAAGTTGAAATAATAATTCTTTATTTAGTATAAGCTTTGTATTTAGCCTTATTTGTGTACAATATACATTATTGTATGTATCTTTAATTAATTTTTTGTGTATAATTCAGTTATAGAAGGTACCCTTTTTTGAGGAAGAATCAATTAAATTTTCGTTTTGTATCTTATACATTTCTTTTAAGTTGAAATAATAATTCTCTATTTTGTACGAGCTTTGTATCTGACATTATTTTTGTACAATATACATTATTGTAGGTATCTTTAATTAAACTTTTGTGTACAATTCAGTTATGGTGGGTATCCCTTTTTTGAGAAAGAATCAATTAAATTTTCATTTTATCTTACACATCCTTTTAGTTGAAATAATAAATTTTTATTTGAAAAATAATTAATAAAAAGTAGTGCAAGCTTTGTTGTATCTAACCTTCTTTGTGTACAATATAGATAATGTAGGTATCGTTTTTTATAAGGAAATAATCAAAATACACGTTTCGACACTTACACATATATTTTTATCTAGGTTTACAGAAAACTAAGGTTCTAACTCCTTTTATAGTCATAGAAATTTTTATTTCATCAACTTTTGCTTAGGTTTGGCTTCTCTATATTGCTTAGGGTATAGTTTCCGCACAAAAACATTGTGATTTATTCAATTTCACCCACTGCAATATATGGCTCCAAACTATAACTATATTAGCGAAATTGTAACGACCCGGCAGGTCGTTTCGTAGAATTAGCCCCGTTATTCCCGTTTTTGCCTTATCATGCATTGTTTAGTCTGTTTATGATATGTTGGGGTCGGTTGGTTCGGGTTCGGAGTAGTCGCGGTGATACTGAGACACTTAGTCTCTTAAATTAGCCTTATAGTTGGAAAAGTCAACTGGGAGTTGACTTCTTGGTAAATGGCCTCGGAATGCGGAATTTATGGATCGAATAGCTTCGTTAGGTGAATTGGGACTTAGAAGTGTGTTCGGAATCTGGTTTTGATGTCTGGTGTAGAATTAGGCTTGAATTGGCGAAAGCTGGTTTTTGGCAAGTTCCGGTCGGTAGTGAAAAATAGGCTATAGGGGTCGGAATGGAATTCCGGAAGTTGGAGCAGGTTCGTAATGTCATTTTGGATATGTGTGAAAATATTTATGTCAATCGGATATGTTTTGGTTGGTTTCGGCATCCTTGGTGAAATTAAGAAATTTCAAAGTTCATAGGCTTGAATTTGATGTGATTTTGGTATTTTTGTGTTGTTTTTGGTGTTTCGAAGGCTCGACTAAGTTTGAATGAGGTTATGGGATATGTTGGTATGTTTGGTTGAGGTCCCGGGACCTCAGGATTGATTTCGGATGGTTAACGGAGGTTTGGACTTGGAAAATGCAGCAAAGCTGCTGCTGGTGTGGTCGCACCTGCGGAAGGAAGACCGCAGGCGCGAGGTCCGCAAATGTGAATACCTTGCGCAGGTGCAGAAGAGGGAGACCTGGCTGTCACGACCCGAAATTCCACCTTTCAGACCGTGACTTCGTCTAACGTTGAACCCGCTAGACAAGCCAACGTAAACTACACGTTATTATTTTTAAATCAATCCCACAGTAGTAAAATTTAATACCCTTCAAATCTTAACTGAAATAGCCAACATACTTCATAACTTTAACAGCGGAAATGTAACCATACTCTGAAAATGCGTAATGAAATAGTAAAGATAACAACATTGCATAATCCCAAAACCGGGGTGTCACAACCTCACGGACAATCTAAATTGAGTGCTAAATATAGAGTCTGAAAAGAAATGTACAATTGTCTTGAAACTAGGAGAAAAAGTAAGACAATAAGGAAT
>ML242847.1:0-13550 GCA_005239495.1 Nicotiana undulata
CACGAACACATTGTTCAAAACTCTCTCTTACACAAAAAAACTCTCTTCTGCTCTCTTTTCTATGGTTACTTGCTCCTATTCTAAATCATCCAGTTATAAACCAAGGCTGACTACTGTACTCTTGGGTCCTTCACTCTATGTTTTCTCTCTTCTATACTGGTATGTCCTGACTCTAGTTTAAGTACCAAAAACAATATGTTTATTTTGCCTACTTCAATTCATCCTATTTCTAATATGTTTTTACTTATGGTTTTGCTGTGAAGTTTGTACTTGACCTGGTTGCATTATTATTCACATAGCCTATTATGTACTCCCCTCCCTTGGACTCAGCATGCTTATGAGATGTTATTCCACTTCTAGTATGCTTCAATATGATTCTGCCTACTTATGTTTCTCTGATTACTGGCATGAACTTTTCTGTGGAAAAACAATTTGTACCTTATGTTATTTGGTTTTGAGTAATCCTGAAGTTTATGCTATATCCTTAATCCCTGGATGCCCCCCTAGCATATTGCTTAGTCTGTACTTAAGTGTTCCTGAAGCCATGTGCTTACCTATGTGCCCTATTTGTCCCCAATCCACCATTACCCCTGTTTGGTGTTGTTGAACATGCCTTGGTTCTGTGTTCTTTGGTTGTGTATGAACCTGTTTAGAGTGCTATGTCTGAGTTGTTGCTTATTACTCTACTCTCTTTTCAAAAACTGTTCTACTACATAACTCTGTTGTTCTTTACAAAATCTTTCAAACAAGTCTCTTTTCAGGCTGTTTTCCTACTCAATCTTTTCAAAACTATATCAAGCACTTTCACTATATTTTTAGACCCCTTAGGTTCTTCCCCTTTTGTGTGAGCACTGCCTTGGGACCCTTGATCTCCCTCTGAACTTTGACACATAAGAGCTGGTCTTTCCACACTGCACTTACTCTACCTTGGCTATGAAATCTAGGTGTGAGCACTGCCCGGGATCCTTTGAGGTCCTTAGGGAAATCTGACACACTCGGGTTATGAGAAAGGTTGTGAAACAAGATTTGGCATTGAGGACCTGGAAACTTGGGCCTATTATGAAGGCTCCCTATAGTTAACTTCTTCTTTTCTTACTTTTAGTTAGGAAATTCATATTCAGTGGTTTGTAATAATTATTGTAAAAACTTTTTCGGGATGGGTACTACGCATGCTATAGTTATTAAAGGGTGGAAAACATGTCCTTAGGTTTATATTCTTGATTGCGCAATAGAAACCATATTTAGGATTCATGCGTGCATTAGAAACCATGCCTCTTAGGTCCTATGTCTATTGTTTTCAGCATGTGCATTCTTATATCGCTTATAAATTTCTGTGTTAAAACATGCTTTGCCATTATGTCATACGCTGCCATGTACACTTAGGAATCATGCTTTAGGATAAAAACAACGCTAATAAACAGGTCGTTCCATCTCTTCTGCATATTCTGAAAGCATGTTCTAGTACTGCAACACTTATGCATTTAGAAAAATCCTGCCTAGGTCCTTCATATACATCACTTTGCATTTTGTGCATTAGATATCCTGTCATTAGGATTGCATCCACATCCTCTTAGACACCTCTAGTTAATTATGGATAAAAACAGATTCATACAGCTGGTAACAATTCCTGAATCCTGGACATTTAGAACAACATGTTTAGTGATATAATTCAAACAGTTTCTTTAATAATCCTGGTAACTACTGAGCACTGCCCCACGTCTAGGCAAGCCTTAGGAGATTAAAGTTGTTTAAAACTGGAAGTCTGCTTCTTTATGTATACTGCTTAACCATCAACAGGTTTAAAACTAGTAGGCAAAACTGATTAGGACTTCCTCTCTGAGTTATGAAATCAAATCTGTTTCTTTGTCATTTTAAAATCACCTAGATACCATGCTTTAGGATTCTGAACTAATATAGACCTTAACTGTGTATGAGTCGTGCTGTCTATTTGCATTACTTGTGGAGGTATACTTGGGCCTTCTATTTTTTTTTTCTGTGATCCCATTTAAATGCAGTCCTATATGTTTTGTCTGTCGCCTTAGCATTTTCTCCCTTTAAACCTGAGGGTCCACCGAGAACTCCCTTTATAGGTAGGGGTCCTAAATTCCTCCAGGACCATTAGGAAAGGGACGGGTAACAACACGCAATAGAGGTCGTTGACCAACACTCGCTCTAATAACCTTTATGGGGTGGGAAGGGTAGATATGGACATGATGACCGGTGCGCTAATACCACGTGTAGCCCCTCTTTGAGGAGTGACATACCGGGTATTGCATTGATGTGATCCATATTACAAACAACCTAGGACATCCCTTATTCCCCATATGCATATTTAGATTATAACTTCCTCAAAAACCTTACTTAGTCATCAAATATTTTCAAAACTTTAAGTAACACATGTGTGCTTAGACTGCGAGTCTTTCAAAACCTTTTGCTTGACTTAGACATTAATTGCTTATTTGCTACTTGCTTAAAATTCACAAAGTTGTTTGGCCGGGAACCATAGTTGTGGATTTTGAGGGGTTCCTAATACCTTCCCCTTAGAATAATTTCAAGCCCTTACCCTGTCTCCTGTTATCAAATCAATGTCTATAAATGACCTCAAATAGGTGCCCTAACAAACCTTAAAAACAGTTAGGTGTCGACTCTTCAAAACGCAAGACTCCTTTCCTAAAAGGAAATGAGTTGTCTCAACCAAATGTCGTAAACCTGGACTCCGCGAGGAAAAAGGGGGCGCGACAATAACCAGGTCTATAAAATAAGATATAGCAATATTCGTAAGTTCGAACAAATACCAAGCGAAGAACTTCCGGATTGGCTAAAAGCTAGAGGAAAAAGGATAAGAAAGTCGCATAGGCACACATACAAGGTCAGTATCGTAGAAGCTGCATGATGGAAGGTAACAACAATTACGAGATTGGAAGGAATTCGATAACAAGTCATGGCGTGGGAAAGAGTCCTAAAGGGGGGAATGCCCTGGCCTTTGGACTTATTCACAGAACAGTTGCCTAGATGGCAAGAGGACTACTAAAGTATTCGCAAGAGCTATGGGATATGAGAATGATAAGCGCATCAGTCAACATTCGAGGACAATTGGTCCAAAGGGGGGAATGATGTTACACCCCATATTTTTGTACATGAAAATACGGCATAAATTAATTAATTAATGAGATCTCGGATATGAGATGTCACGTTTCGCATTTTTGTACGCTGAAGTTTTATCATAAGTTAATCGACGTGACCTGGGGAACGAGTTTTGTTTGGAATTATAAGTATCACGCTATTTCAAATAAGGAATGAGTAAATTGGTGAAGGTAAGAGGGGAAGTAAGTCAAATAAAATGAATTTTCGTCCAAGTTTGGCATGTTGGGATAAAATTCGGACCGAGCTAAAATACCTAGTATTTATAGACTAGTACCATGCAAGGTATCATATGACCACGGTAGTATAATGTATAAAGTATATTAAAAATGAGTAGTATTTTTTGATAATTTGAGATAATTCTTAATTATATGGGTAATCCATTTATTACCGGGTTACAGAACATTACCTAATTAACTAATAAATAAATAAAAATTAATAATTACCCCCCAAAAGAAACGTGGAAGCTAGCCACACTATAAGAAAATGACTAAGGTCATATGTCTCTAGGTATCAAAATAAGACTTAGCCACTTTTATAAAAAACTTTTGACAAGGCTTCCTTTCCATGTGTTCAATATAAAAGACAAAAATCGAAACATGATTCATTTCAACAATTAGCATTTAGGATTGAGTAAATGGTTAAGAGATTCTCCAAAAGCAGAACGTGCAATTAATGCAAAAATCTTCACTTCCAAACTAGATAAGTAGATATCTATAGGTACGAAGGCTTGTAAATATTGCCTGAAGCCACCTATTCTTTCAGAAAATTTCAGTGGCAATTGTTATGTATTATTCATAAGAGTATAACAATCTATAGAGACATCAAAAAGGTTATACACCAGTAGGATCTTTAGCATGCATTGTATTCAGGAATTTTGGACGAAAGTTTTGCAATTAAATCCTCCTACAAGGTTCCAGCGAGAATTATAAGAATCGTAGCAATATAAAATTTTGCGGGTCTAAAGGAGTACGATGCAACCTTTTTCAAGAACATTATACGGATTTTTCCCTACTCCAGGTATGTTAAGGCTATCCCTTCTTTCTTTTTGGCATGATCCATACGATGCAAACGAGATGAGAAAATGTACAACTTTCATAAATACTCTATTCGTAGAAATGCTAGAAATATGTATATTATGATTCTTCCATGTGTCATATTATTCTACCATCTGTTCATGGGTCTCAGAAATATGTAAGTTGGTAAAATTTATTTCATGATATTAATCAGAGGCATAATGGCCTTATGACGTACCGAGAGATTTTATTAATGTATTTCATATGCATTTCATGCGTTTACATATGCACATTGACCCATGACCAGATGGCATTATATACGCGTATATATGTATGTATATATATGTATATGGGATATGGGAAAGGTTATGGCGTTATATACGCACCACCACCTGATCAGCTGGTATACGTTGATGATTTGCCCACAGTGGCCGAGATGATATGATGGGATGCCCTTAGAGACTGTTGATCTTATGAGACATGTACCTATGCACGACATGACATTCATACGAATATGCATGACACTATAAGTATTTCATGATTTACAAAGTTTTCTAAACTTACAGGTTTAGTCATTTACTCTATATTTCTTCCATGTCAGTTATGTACTTATTTATGTGCCTTACATACTCAGTACATTATTCGTACTGACGTCCCTTTTTCCTGGGGACGCTGCGTTTCATGCATGCAGGTCCCGATAGACAGGTCGAGAGACCTCCAAGTAGGCTATCAGCTTAGCGGAAGATGTTGGTGTGCTCCATTTGCTTCGGAGTTGCTTGTTTGGTTAGTATGATTTAGACGTGTACCGTTTGGTATGGCGGGAATCTGTCCCGACCTTTATGAAAAGTACGTATTCTTAGAGGCTTGTAGACATATGTCATGTATGCAAAAGATTGTATGTCCATGTCGGCCTATGATCAGTATATGAATGGTTATTTTTGTCTTATAAGCCTGTATGTCTTATGTATAAGTTAGTATCACATGTTATATTCTACTTGTCTCACGGCAGCCTTCTGGCTCGGTTATCTATGATAGTATAACATGAAGATACGTTATGTTGGTACTCGGTTGAGTAAGGTACCGGGTGCCCGTCACGGCCCATGGGTTGGGTCGTAACAATAAGCTCTAAAAAACTCAAGTGTAGATACATAAAAATTTTGTAAATTTTTACAACATCTTCAATGACATCCCAAGTTCTAGATATTAACAAACGGTTAGGATCGGTACAATGAGAATAGAAACTTTAGTTATATGCATTTTATATTTATAACGACATCTTAAGAATAAATAAGTATAATTCCACTTTGTAACTATTTCTTCGGTCATGAGTCTAGGCTTTAGTCCATATTGTACACATATCCTTAAATGCATTTAATCTAGCACTTCTATTATTTCCTTGAATTACTACAATAACTATTGTAACTAAAGTTATCTCAATTCTAAATAATTCAAGGTCACTCTTAACAAGTAAATTATAAATATGACATGCACACCTTACATGAGATATTTCAGGAAGTGGTGGGTCTAGATGCAATTTTAATAGTGTAATAGAAGACTTGTTGTTAGAAGCATTATCAAGTGACATACACAAAACTTTTTCTCAAAGATTGTAAAATATAGCAACTTCATGGATAGTATTACTTATAAATGCACCAGTATGACGTTGATCTTCATCATATTTAAAAGCAATAATACGTCTTTGCATACAAAAATTATCATATATCCAATGGCATGTAACGGTAAAATAATCCTTTTCATTAATAGCACGATGAAGTCGAACAGGGTTGGTAAATTCACCGGGTGACTCGAAAGCAGGCTCTTAAAGACCACTCCTAGCGCGTCAGTCATTTCGCTCCCAAAGAGCTCCCTAAAAACAACCAATATCATAAGTAAGAGAAACTATACTAGAAAGAGTAGCGAACAAATAACAGATATATGTATGATATTGTCCAAAAAACCTAAAGAAATCAGCTCTACCAGTACTTATAGGAATACCTTTCAACAAAGAGTTATGAATTCTTTGAATATAGGTAACAAGATATGGTGAAGCAACAAAACTAAAAGGTAAACAGCCTAAAACGATTATTTAGCTAATTATTCTCGATCTTTCACTATATCGTATTTATCCATTAACCCGCCAATACCCGTGGGTAATGACCCGACCGGTCATTTTGAGATCTAACACGTCGTTCGGTGGTTGGAGGTCTTGAATAGTTTCACTTCAGGTATTATGACTTGTGCGCGTGGTCGAAACTAAATTTCGGCAAGTTTGGAGTTGATTTGGAAAGAAAATTCTAATTTCGGGAGCTTATAGTTGGAGGAATTGACTAAGGTGTGATTTTTGAGTGAACAACCTCGGAATCTGAATTTGAAAAGTTCCTATGATGATTTTGGACTTGGGCGTATGTCCGGATCGGGTTTTTGGATGACCCAGGAGCGTTTGGACGCATATTGTAGAAAGTTGGAATTTTGGAAGAATTTTATAAATTTGGGGTGAAAGTGTATCTTAATGTTGTCGATATTCGTTTGGGATTCCGAGTCTGGGGACAACTCGGTATGGTGATTCTCGTGTTGGAGAAAATTGAAAAGTTTAAGAAATAACGATCAACACGTTGCATATTTTCTCCAAGTAATGCACGTAATATGATAGTGTCCAATGAGTCTATGTAAATCCCGTCGGACTTTGGACAAGGTTTATCTTAGCGGGTTGTTATGTTAATAACGCTTCAACCCGTACTAGGTTTAGCATGATGCATGTACATTTCAAGTTGGAGTAAGGTTTGTAAAATGGTCTAGACTAGTACTCCCAAGTGGACAACTTAAGAGGGAAAGGTACGGTACCGGCGATTGCACCGCTGATGGACTAGTCTACCGCAAATACGCCTTTCTGATTTTAAAAAGGGTAATTTTAGAAGAGCGCAGACACTCATCAAGCGCCGCTATGTTGATAACTGGCACGAGCAGTGTGATGACCCAAAATGTCATCTTATGATTTAAGACACCGTTCGGGGCTCGTTAGCCTTAAAATATATTTTTATTCACATCAATTTGCGTGTGCAGTCCGAGCATAAATTCGAAAAGTCTTTATGTGAAATATATGAAATAATAATTCTTGAGAGTTAAAATTGATTTTTTAGTTGACTTTGGTAAATATTTTGAGTAAACGGACCCGGACTCGTGTCCCGATGGTCCCGGGATGTCCGTAATAAAATATGGGACTTGGGCGTATGCCCGGAATCGAACTCCAAGGTCCCTAACTCAAGAAATAATTTTTAATGAAAATTGTTACACTGTAATTTAAAGGAATCTAAAGAAATGGATTTATGTTTGAACTCATTGGTATCGGGCCCGTATTTTAGTTCTGGAGCCCGGTATAGGTTTATTATAATATTTAAGTCATATATGTGAAATTTGGTGAGAATCGGAGTTGACTTTACGTGATTCGGACATCCGATTGAGAAGATAGTAATTTGAAGTGTTCTTGAGAAATTCATGAGTTTTAATGCTAAATCCGTAGTTTTAGGTGATATTTTTGTGATTCGATCGCACGAGCAAGTTCGTATGATATTTTTAGACTTGCGTGCATGTTTAGTTTGGAGCCCCGAGGGCTCGGGTGAGTTTCGGACAGGCTACAGAGTGTTTAGAACTTAGAAAAACATAGCTGGTGTCTGGTGTCAGATGCAGGCCTCTGATTTCGCAATTGCGAGATCAGGCTTCGCAAATGCGAGCATAGCAGGCCTGGTAAATGCGAGATATTTATCGCAATTGCGAAGAAGCCTGGGCCAGCTTGATTCTCGCAAATGCGAGATTTTCTTAGCAATTGCGAAGAGTATCCAGGGAAGACCATGACCGCAAATGCGACCTCCTGCCCGCAAATGAGATGGGCCAGTAGTCGCAAATGCGCCATAATGGTCGCAAATGCGACATAATGGTCGCAAATGCGACATAATGGTCGCAAATGCGAAGGCAACGAAAAGTGTAAAGGATCTCGCATCTACGATGACCCCTTCGCATTTGCGAGCTTCGCAATTGCGAAGCTCTGGTCGCAAATGCGACATTCGCAGCTGGGTAAAAGGTACTTAGACGGGATTTTCACTCATTCTTTTGAGCCCTAAACCTCCATAGGCAATTTTCCAGAGACCAAAACTTCTCCAAATCATAGGTAAGTAATTCCTAACTAATTCCTTTCAATCTTTTACAACTTTTTACAAGATTTCAACCTAGAATCTAGAATTTTCATGGTAGAATTAGGGATTTTGGGTAGAACTTAGGAATTTCGAAATTAGGGGATTTAGACCTCGAATTAAGGTCAAATTCCAAAACCAATTGCATATCTGGGCTCGGGGGAGAATGGATAAACGGATTTTGGTCCGAACCTCGAGTTTGGACCAAGCAGGCCCGGGGTCGATTTTTGTCTTTTGTTGGGAAAACTTAGGAAAACCATTATAATGTACTAAAGTTAATTCCTTTAGAAATAATTAATGATATTGAACTAAGTATGATTAGATACGAGTGGGTCGGAGGTGAACTCTAAAGGAAAAGCGATAATTGAGCGTTGAGTTGGCCGTCAGATTGAGGTAAGTGTTTGGTCTGATTTCGATTTGAGGGATTAGGAATCTCTGACTTAATTGCTATGTGAAATTGTATGTGTGTGGTGTATAGGTGAGATGACGAGTACCTATGCGCCACCAAATTATCTGTTTAGCATGTTCCTTTCCCCGTTCCCAATTTTATTAACTTCCTGTCTTAACTGCTTCTTGCCTATTGATGCTTACATGCCTAATTGCTTTTGTTGAATGTTGTCTCTTATTTGAAAGTATTAGTCGTTCCGTATTCTCATTGTGATACACTATTGGCTTAAGATGGTTTGTCGGTGTTTCATGGTATATTCTGGTTGGTCTCACTGTGTAGGTTTAATTGGTAAAGTTCTAATTTAATAGTTATCCATTTACAATGGTTGAGGCATAAATGTTGTGGAAAGTTCTAAGCTAAATTGTGACACACTTGTACTTATTGGGTGACTGATGATTGTCTGGTGGGTGCGGGCTGCACACCGAAACAAAGAGTAATAAGGGTGGATAGGTGGGATCGGGTTGCACGCCGCAACATAAGGAATAAGAATGATATACTGAGGAGTAATAAGGGTGGACTGGTGGGATCGGGTTGCACGCCGCAATAAAGAGGAATAAGGGTGAATGATCATATTGCTATCGATTATGTGGTGGGAACGGGATGCACACCGTATCATTTGGTTGTTTAATTGTGTTGTTTATACTGAAATTTCATTATGTAGTATTGAAGCTTTCTTAAGGATTGGTTATAACTGAGTTCTGTATCTAGTTTCTGCATGTTATCATTCTACTTTATTTCGCATTTCCTTTTTGCTTTATTATAAAATGTATGCAACTTATAAAATAGAAGCCCCATCGTAGCCTCGTCACTACCTCGACGAGGTTAGGCTTGGCACTTACCAGTACATGGGGTCGGCTGTACTGATACTGCACTCTGCACTTCTTGTGCAGATTTTGGAGTTGATTGTGGCTGATCGAGAGGTTGGTTGCAGACATTCATTTAGGAGACCCAAGGTAGTCCTACAGGCGTTCGCAGGCCCTAGCGTCCCCTTCTATGTTCTTCATTCCTGTTTTATTTTCTTTCAAGACAGATGTACTTTTCTTTTCAAACCAATATTTGTAGTTATTCATAGAGTGTTCGTGGATTGTGACACCAGTTCTGGGTGGTAGCACTGGTTTCAAGGTTAAGCAATATTTATTTAAATTCCACATTTGTTAGTACCTGATTTAAACTATTTACTTATATTTAAATAATTTTAAAGGAAAACGGTTAGTTAAGTTCTAACATTGGGTTACCTATCGAGTATGATGTTAGGCGCCATCATGATCCCGACGGTTGGGAATTTGGGTCGTGACAAGTAGAGTATGATGTAGAGCATGCTTTATGCAGAGATAATCATATTGCCAAGTATTTGCATGATAAATACGTAAAAGCAATAAATACAGTATTAAGGTAAGACATGAAAACATAAAAATAAAGAAAAAGGAAGAAGTTAGTTTATGGAATATATGCAAAAATTGTAATAAAGCAAGTAAGAGAGTAGGGATGGGAGAGGCATGATATAGCAGTCTATAAACAATATAAAGAGCGGTCATAGAAAATAATGGCGAACGGGAAAGGGGTGTGCATTTTATAACAAAGAAAAATAATCCACATAAGTCAAGTTCATTATGGTAAGAGCCTAATTATATCCCCAGCAGAGTCGCCATGTTGTCGCGCCCTCTTTTCTCGCGAAATTGGGCTTTGACATTGTAACGACCCGACCGGTCGTTTTGCGTTATCGGGCCCTGTTCCCCTAAATGAAACTTCCCATAGTGTCTTATCGTGATTTATGACTTGCGGGGACGGGTGGTTCGGGATTCGGAAGTGTTTAGAGTGGTATAGGAACATTTAGTTCCTTAAGGTTGGCCTTTTTGGCCAAGTTTGACTTCGGTCAACATTTTGAGTAAATGACCTCGGAATCGAGTTTCGACGGTTCCGGTAGCTTCGTATGATGATTTCGGACTTGGGAGTATGTTCGGAATGGGTTTTGGATGACCCAGGAGCGTTTCGGCGCCCAATATCGAAATAAGAGTCTCCTTAAGTTTGAAATTTGGCTTGGAATGTGTTTTTGTATTATCGAGGTCCGAACAGGATTCCGAGACCGTGAATAGTTCCGTTATGTCATTTATGACTTGCTCGCAAAATTTGGTGTCATTCCGAGTAGTATAGGTCGGTTCAGCGCATTGATATCGAATTCTAGAACTTGAAGTTCTTAAGTTTGATCTTTAGGGGTTTTGGGGTGTGATTTTGAGTTTTGGCGTTGTATTGAGTGTTCCGAAGGCTCGAGCGAGTCTGTATTATGATTTGGGACTTGTTGGTATATTTGGACGGGGGATCGGGTGGGCCTAGGTGCCCCTCGGGCATCAAGCGAGGCCAAAAACCAGCTGCAACAGTTGTTGGTGCACCTGATCTGGTGTGACCGCAGGTGCGGTTGCCCATTCGCATGTGCGGGATTGCTCCTGCGGTCCCAGCCTCACAGGTGCGACCCACATGTGGGCTGCCCAATTCTTGTAGGTGCGGGCCTTTCCCCGCAGGTGCGGACTCCTGACCGCAGGTGCGAGCCCAAGCCGTCTTGTCCACTTCCGCAGGTGCGAGACTCTTCTCGCAGGTGCGAGACCGCAGGTGCGGTCCTTGAGCCGCAGGTGCGGAACCACTGTAGGCAGTGTGTTCTTTTGAAATACGAAAAATGTTCATTTTTGTCCATTTCTTCCACCATTAGAGACCTTGAGAGCTTGGGAAAACTGCCTCACGACCTAGCTACTGAAGAGGTAAGTAAATTCTACCCTAGTGTTAGTTTAATACTTGAATTACTAGTTAAATTAACTACCTAATTAGTGAAAATCAAGGAAATTGGGTAGTAACCTAGGGCTTTCGAGAATTTAGGGAATACCCATGAATTTGGCTATGAAATCATACAAAAATCATATATTAACAATCCTTAGGTTATGGGTGAGTGTTTCCTTTGAGAATTTTTGGAATCCGAGCGTGCGGGCCCCAGGGTGAATTTTGAGATTTCTTCAAGAATGATGAATTGAATAAGTAAGTAGGAGAATTCCATGCTTTGAGTAAAATTTGATATATTTACGTAACGTTTGATTAGTTTCGAGTCCTTGGGTGACGAGTTCGGAGTTTCGGGCGCAATCTTGACCCGGGGAGTAGGTTCGACACGAGGTGAGTCTCCTTTCTAACCTTGTAAGAGGGAATTGTCCCCATAGGTGATCTAATTTCTATGTGTTGATGTTGTGGGGGCTACGTACGTACTAAGTGACGAGATTCCGTACGTAGCGACTATTATTATTATGTCCGGGTAGTTAGGCCCACATCATGCCTTGTGATTCTTTCTCGTAATGAATTATATGTTATGATTTCATGTTATATGTAGTATTGTTTTCCTAAGATTTATGGAAATTGATAATTCAAAAGGAATTGTATATGGAAAGTAATTTTTAAAGGAATATTATGTGTGCATGTGACCGCTTCGCAATTTACATTCCGCGAGCGGAGTGTGATTTCCCCCACTCTCATGGGAGCGGGCCGTACATCACGGCGAGATAGAAAGATGCACTTTTGGTTCGGGCCGTTCGACCCTCGGTAGTGCATAGATATGATCATTTTACTTTATGGCTCAGGCCGGTTGTCCTTATCCCTTATGCGCATGATAAGTTGTTAATGATTCCATGGATATTGATTTGACAGATATTTGGGGGGAAAATGAAGTAGTAATTGTTATTTACTTCCAGAATTTATTTAAATTTTAGTGCCTTTAACATTTGCTGCTTTACTACCTTCATATGCCTACTGCTTTCATCATATTCTATTAAATTATATTGTTGGACCTTAGTGAGTGTCAAGTCGACCCCTCGTCACTACATTTTCGAGATTAGACGGGATACTCACTGGGTACATATTTGTTTATGTACTCATGCTACGCTTATGTACTTAATCGTATAGGTTCTGAGGCTGGTGCTTCTGGTTATCAGACCGGATCTAGATTCTGATTATAGCTGGACCTGACTTCACGGTGAGCTTCTTCTACTGACGATCCTCGGCGGCACCATGGAGTTTTCTTTTGTTATTTCTCGTCTATTTCTTCCAGACAGTGGGGCTATATAGTATATCTTTTGTATATTCTGATAGTATGCCCGTCGGACTTGTGACACTAGTTCCTGGCACACACGTGATAGTTATTATGGATTACGGGACTGTATATATATGGGCTCACGCCTCCTTATGACTGTTTTGGATAAAACTGGTTAAATATCCTTCTTGATTTATGTTTCGGACTTTAAAACTTGGTATATGTTGAAATGTTTAATCAAATAAGAAGGAACCCTTAGTAAATTGAATGTTGGCTTGCCTGACCCCGCTGTTAGGCGCCATCATGACCTGAGTTAGGATTTGGGTCGTGACAGACATGTTACAACTCTTTTGGATAGGAGACATGGTGTTAAAAGACGAAAAGAGTCGCCACCTAACGGTTTTTAAGGTGCGTTAGGGCACCCATCATACAGATATTTCTGTTTGACTAGTTAACGCCACCAAAGATCGGCTAAGTTCTCAAATTACCTCAAAGAGAAAGTGTTAGGCACTCTTCGAGGCCCAAAACTGTGAGTCCCGGTCGAACTTAAGACTATGCGTATTACAGTTAGGCAAGATAAACAAAGGGAGTAAGGGTCAAAAGAATTTATTATAAGATAAATAAGAATTACAAGGGTATAACTATAACAACCTGTATTAGACGACTACATGAATAAAGAAGGGGGGGGGGGGGGGGGGGGC
>ML242847.1:13600-24838 GCA_005239495.1 Nicotiana undulata
GGGGGGGGGGGGGGTCCTAAGTTTTTTAGAATCACCCCGTGCAACATAAATAATACTTCGCATCTCCCTTGAAGTAGGGAGTTGCTCATATTATTCAACGGGCGCAGACTATCATCTCCTGCTATCCGATTACTATGTTAAAGTTGTTTACCTAAATGTGTTCTAATTCAATTCTAAGTCGTGCTCTATGCGTGCACTACTCGTCCCATGCTTATGGTCCAGGACGCATTAGACCTCTATTTAGGGTGGTTCAAGACTTAACTTAGGCTGCTCAAAAAATAAAACTAGGCAACATACAAAACAAGTTGGACTTCAAGTGAGGGCAGTTAAGGGCTAAAATTAGCCTCCACACTTAAACAAATGCACGCATACAGGTTTCATATTAGGGGTTAGGCAGTTTCAGAAGTGAGACCAATTAAAGTCTTTAAGCCCTATAGACATGATTTCTATATGACATTGGATTCAAACGTGCAGGCTGTTTCAGATGCAAGACGCTACTTATAGACCTGATTACCAAACAACTATATGGTTTAGGAGTATTGCATGTTGATTATTGAGATTTCAGGTTATAAGTTATTAAACCTATAGACATGATTTCTAAGCGATTTACGCAATAAGGGACAATAAAAACTATTGGAAATGCTCAAAATTAAACATTCTTTCTAAAATGGCGTGGCTGAGCAATAAAACAACATTTGAAGAGTCGGCATTAGCACTTTAGAGCAATTAGTAATACCCTAGGCATGATTTCTAAAGATTGGAGATTGGAACCGATTTTTTATATTTAGCCCCCTATATGCATGCTTTCTAGGTGAACAATATGATACAATAGAAAATTAAATAATTATCCTATAGGCATGATTTCTAGTGAATATGTTGTAGTTATGCAAATTGGAAGAATGGTCATTGTCATTTTTTTGTTTCCTATAGGCATGTTGTCTAGTCGTAAACATAGGAATGAATAAAGCACTTATGCTTTGATAGCATACAAGTTGTGTGAGTGTGTGACTTTCCTAACATGATTTCTGCCATTGCACATGGTAATTGAATTACATATACATCAGGCTCGATAGCAAGTAGATCATATGAATCCTATTGGTTATAGCTGAGTACTAGCAATATAACTGAGTTCTGTATCTAGTTTCTGCAAGTTATCATTCTACTTTATTTCGCATTTCCCTTTTGCTTTATTATAAATTGTATGCAAGTTATAATATAAATCCCCCCCTTAGCCTCGTCACTACCTCGTCGAGGTTAGGCTCGACACTTACTAGTACATGGGGTCGGTTGTACTGACACAGCACTTCTTGTGCAGATTTTGAAGTTGATTGTGGCTGATCGAGAGGTTGGTTGCAGACATTCATTCAGGATACCCAAGGTAGTCCTACAACACCGCTCCTGATGGGGCGGTTATGTCCACCGATGCTTTATAGAGACTAGACAGGTTTATCAATTTTTTCCCTGTTCATTTCAGCGGTGCCACTTCAGAGGATCCCTAGGAATACCTCGATAGCTTTGAGGTTCCTCGGAACATGGGTATTTTGGAGACCAATGGGGTCGATTTTGCTGCTTTTCAGATGACGGGTTCCGCCAAGAAATGGTGGAGGGATTATCTATTGACTAGACCAGCAGGATCATCAACGGCGCCTCATTTGGAGGTAGGGGTATTTTTGGTAGAGGCCATCCTCCTAGGCCATTTCATTCAGCACTTCAGGCATCTCACAGTGCATCTGGGAGTCATTGTTCTTATGTGCCTCCTTCTAGTCAACTAGCCTATAGTGCACCACCAGCTCCTATCAGAGCACCTCCTCTTCATAGTTACAATCGTGGTCAGCCGGTTCGTCAGGGTCAGTCTCAGTTTTCACAGCCACAGTATCAGGATGGGTGCTTTGAGTGTGGTGACTATGGGCATATTCGGAGAGCCTGTACGATATTATTGGGTAGTCAGCCTCGGTATCAAGGTTCTCATGCTATAGTTCCGGCACCAGCTGCCGCATCACCTGCTCAGCCAGCCAGGGGCAGGGGTCAGGTAGCCAGAGGTAGGGGCCAGATTGTTAGAGGTGGAGGCCAGCCCGCTAGAGGTGGAGGTCCGTCTGTCAGAGGTCGTCCTAGAGACATGATTCGGGGTGGTGGGACCCAGCCCCGATTATATTCATTTCTGGCCAGACCTGAGGCGGAGTCCTCTGATGGTGTTATTACAGGTACTATTTCAGTTTGCAATAGAGATGTTTCAGTTCTGTTTGATCCAGGGTCTACTTACTCTTATGTGTCATCTTATTTTGCTTCGTATTTGGTTGTGCCCCGCGATTCCCTAAGCGTCCCTGTTTATGTGTCTACGCCCTTGGAGGATTCTATTATTGTGGATCATGTGTATCGCTCATGTGTGTTGAAGGTCATGAACCAGTGTGGACCTTTTGCTTCTTGACATGGTTGATTTTGATGTCATATTGGGTATGGATTGGCTGTCGCCTCATTATTCCATCCTGGACTGTCATGCCAAGACAACTACGTTAGCCTTTCAAAGGTTGCCTCGATTAGAGTGGAAAGGTACTCCTGGTCATTCTTCCAGTAGAGTGATTTCTTATACCAAGGCTCGTCGCATGGTCGAGAAGGGGTGTTTGGCCTATTTGGCTCATGTTCGTGATTCTAATGTTGAGATTTCTTCTATAGATTCGGTGCATGTGGTTCGTGAGTTTCCTGAGGTGTTTCCTACAGACCTTCCAGGGATGCCACCGAACAGGGATATTGATTTTTGCATTGATGTGGCTCCGTGCACTCAACCCATTTCTATTCCTCCTTAAGGGATGGCCCCACCATAATTGAAAGAATTGAAAGAGCAGTTGCAAGACTTGCTTGATAAGGGCTTCATTAGGCCTAGTGTCTCGCCTTGGGGTGCACCGGTTTTGTTCGTAAAGAAGAAGGATGGATCGATGAGAATGTGTATAGATTATCGGCAGTTGAACAAAGTTACTATCAAGAATAAGTATCCATTTCCAATAATTGATGATTTGTTTTATCAGCTTCAGGGTTCCAAGGTGTTTTCAAAGATCGATTTGAGATTGGGCTACAATCAGTTGAAAATTAGGGCATCCGATGTCCCTAAGGGCTAAGACAGCTTTTCGGACGAGGTATGGGCACTATGAATTTCTGGTGATGTCTTTTGGCTTGACCAATGCCCCCGCAATATTTATGGACATTGTGATTGTGTTTATTGATGACATTCTAATATACTCCCGCAACCGGTAGGAGCATGAGCAGCACCTCCAGATAGCAGTTTAGACTTTGAGGGATAGTCAGTTGTACGCTAAATTTTCAAAGTGTGAGTTCTGGTTGGATTCAATAGCTTTCTTGGGTCACATCATATCAGCAGAAGGTATTCAAGTAGATCCTAAGAAGATAAAGGCAGTCAAGAATTGGCCTAGACCCACTTCAGCCACGAAGATCAGGAGCTTTTTGGGTTTGGCGGGTTACTACCGTTGTTTTGTGGAGGGGTTTTCATCTATAGCATCCCCAATGACTAAGTTGACTCAGAAGGGTGCCCCATTCAAATGGTCGGACGAGTGTTAGGCGAGCTTTCATAAGCTCAAGACAGCCTTGACTTCAACATCGGTGTTGGTGTTACCATTAGGTTCAGGATCTTTCACGGTATATTGTGATGCCTCTTGTGTTGGGCTCGGGGCGGTATTGATGTAGGAAGGTTGGGTGATTGCATATGCATCTCAACAGTTGAAAGTTCATGAGAAGAATTATCTTGTCCATGACTTAGAGTTGGCAACCATTGTTCACGCATTGAAGATTTGGAGGCACTATCTTTATGGTGTGTCGTGTGAGGTTTTCATGGATCATCGCAGCCTTAAGTATTTGTTAAAGCAAAAGGATCTCAATTTGAAGTAGATAATATGGTTAGAGTTATTAAAAGACTATGACATCACTATATTGTATCATCCGGGGAAGGCCAATGCGGTGGCCGATGCATTGAGTAGGAAGGCAGTGAGCATGGGCAGCCTGGCGTTCATTCCAGTCAGTGAGAGACCGCTAGCTTCAGATATTCAGACCTTGGCTAATCAATTTGTGAGGTTAGATATTCCAGAGCCCATCTGTGTTCTAGCTTGTACAGTCGCTCGGTCTTCCTTATTTGAGCGTATCAGAAATCAGCAGTATGATGAACCTCACTTAATGGTCCTTAGGGACACAGTTCGGCACGGCGGTGCCAAGAAGGTTACAATTAGAGATGATGGTGTTTTGAGGATGTAGGGTCGAGTGTGTGTGCCTAATGTCTACGGGCTTCGTGAGTTTATCCTTGAGGAGGCTCACAGTTCTAAGTATTCTATTCACTCGGGTGCTGCCAAGATGTACCAGAACCTGCGGCATCATTATTGGTGGCGAAGGATGAAGAAGGATATTGTTGCTTATGTGGCTAGATGCTTGAATTGTCAACAGGTGAAGTATGAGCACCAGAGACCCGGTGGTTTGCTTCAGCAGATAGAGATTCCTGAGTGGAAGTGGGAGTGTATCACTTTGGACTTCGTTGTTGGACTCCCACAGACTTAGAGGAAGTTCGACGCCATTTGGGTCATTGTGGATAGGCTGACTAAATCAACACATTTCATTCTGGTGGCAAGTACTTATACCTCGGAGCGGTTGGTAGAGATATATATTCGGGAGATCGTTCGCCTTCACGGTGTGCCCGTGTCTATCATTTCTGATCGAGGTACGCAGTTTACCTCACACTTTTGGAGGGCACTTCAGCGTGAGTTGGGTACACGGGTTGAGTTGAGCACAACATTCCATCCTCAAACGGAAGGGCAGCTCGAGTGTACTATCCAGATCTTGGAGGACATGCTCCGCGCCTGTGTTATTGACTTTGGAGGTTCTTGAGATCAGTTTTTCCGTTAGCGGAATTTTCCTACAATAACAGCTACCAGTCGAGCATTCAAATGGATCCCTGTGAGGCATTATATGGTAGACGGTGTAGATCGCTAGTTGGATGGTTTGAGTCGGGGGAGGCTCGGTTATTGGGTACAGATTTGGTTTAGGAGGCCTTGGACAAGGTCAAGTTATACAGGATCGACTTCGTACAGCTCAGTCCATGCAAAAGAGTTATGCCGACCGTAAAGTTCATGATGTAGCATTCATGGTCGGAGAGAGGGTATTACTTCGGGTATCGCCCATGAAGGGTGTTATGAGATTTGGGAAGAAGGGAAAGTTGAGCCCTAGGTATATCGAGCCATTCGAGATCCTCGAGAGAGTAGGGGAGGTAGCCTATAGACTTGCATTTCCTCCAGGGTTATCCTCAGTTCATCCGGTATTTCATGTGTCCATGCTCTGGATATATCATGGTGACCCGTCCCTCGTATTAGATTTCAGCTCTGTCCAATTGGACAAGGATTTGACTTATGAAGTGGAGCCGGTAGCCATTCTAGAACGGCAGGTTCATCAGTTGAGGTCAAAGAGTTACCCTTCAGTTCGAGTGCAGTGGAGAGGTCATCCTCTTGAGTCAGCTACTTGGGAGTCCGAGTCAGACATACAGAATAGATATCCCCACTTGTTCGCCAGTTCAGGTACTTTTCTATGTTCGTTCGAGGACGAACGTTTGTTTTAGAAGTGGAGATTGTGATGACCCAAAAGGTCATCTTACGATTTAAGACACCATTTCGGGCTCGTTAGCCTTAAAATTATTATTTTTACTCACCTCGATTTACGTGTGCAGTCCAGACGTAAATCCGGAAAGCCTTTATGTGAAATATATGAAATAATAATTTTTGAGAGTTAAAATTGATTTTTTAGTTGACTTTGGTAAACATTTTGAGTAAACGGACCCGAGCCCTTGTTCTGATGGTCCCGAGAGGTTCGTGGTAAAATATGGGACTTGGGAGTATGCCCGAAATCAAATTCCGAAGTCCCTTGCTCAAGAACTGATTTTTTAATGAAAATTGTTATACTGTAATTTAAAGAAATTTAAAGAAATGGATTTATGTTTGAACTCATTGGTATCGGGGCCGTATTTTGGTTTCGGATCCCGGTAGTGGTTTATTATAATATTTAAGTCATATCTGTGAAATTTGGTGAGAATCGGAGTTGATTTGACGTGTTTCGGACGTCCGGTTGAGAAGTAGTAATTTTGAAGTGTTCTTGAGAAATTCATGAGTTTTGATGCTAAATCCGTAGTTTTAGGTGTTATTTTTGTGATTTGATCGCACGAGCAAGTTCGTATGATGTTTTTATACTTGCGTGCTTGTTTGGTTTGGAGCCCTGAGGGCTAGGGTGAGTTTCGGATAGGCTACGAAGTGTTTAGAACTTAGAAAAACATAACTGGTGTCCGGTGTCTGATGCAGGCCTCTGATCTCGCAATTGCGAGATCAGACTTCGCAAATGCGAGCATAGCAGGCCTGGTAAATGCAAGATTTTTATCACAATTGCGAAGAAGCCTGGGCCAGCTTGATTCTCGCAAATGCGAGATTTTCTTCGCAATTGCGAAGAGTGTCCAAGGAAGGCCATGATCGCAAATGCAACCTCCTGCCCACAAATGCGATGGGCCAGTAGTCGCAAATGCGACATAATTGTCGCAAATGAGAAGGCAACAGAAAATGTGAAGGATCATTTGCGATGACCCATTCGCTCTGGTCGCAAATTCGACATCCGCGGTTGGGTAAAAGGGACTTAGACGAAATTTTCACCCATTCTTCAATTATTTCTAACCCTAAACCTCCATAGGCGATTTTCCAAACACCAAAACTTATCCAAATCACAGGCAAGTGATTCCTAACTAATTCCTTTAAATCTTCTACAACTTTTTACAAGATTTCAACTTAGAATCTAGAATTTTCATGGTAGAATTAGGGATTTTTGGGTAGAACTTAGGAATTTCGAAGTTTGGGGATTTTGACCTTGAATTGAGGTCGAATTCCAAAACCAATTGCATATTCGGGCTCGGGGGAGAATGGGTAAACGAATTTTGGTCCGAACCTCGAGTTTGGACCAAGTGGGCTCGGTGTCGATTTTTCTCTTTTGTTGGGAAAACTTAGGAAAACCAAGATTATGAACTAAAGTTAATTCCTTTAGCAATAATTAATAATATCGAACTAATTATGATTAGATACGATTATTTTGGAGGTGAACTCTAAAGGAAAAACGATAATTGAGCGTTGAGTTGGCCGTCGGATTGAGGTAAGTGTTTGGTCTGGCTTCGACTTGAGGGATTAGGAATCTCTGACTTAATTGCTATGTGAAATTGCATGTGTGTGGTGTATAGATGAGGTGACGAGTACCTATGCGCCACCAAATTATCTGTTTAGCATGTTCCTTTCCCCGTTCCCAATTTTATTAACTTCTTGTCTTAACTGCTTCTTGCCTATTGATGCTTACATGCTTAATTGCTTTTGTTGAATGTTGTCTCTTATTTGGAAGTATCAGTCGTTCTGTATTCTCATTGTGATACACTATTGACTTAAGCTGGTTTGTCGGTGTTTCATGGTATATTCTGGTTGGTCTCACTGTGTAGGTTTAATTGGTAAAGTTCTAATTTAATAGTTATCTGTTTATAATGGTTGAGGCATAAATGTTGTGGAAAGTTATGAGCTAAATTGTGACACACTTGTACTTATTGGGTGACTGATGATTGTCTGGTGGGTGCGGGTTGCACGCCGCAATAAGGCGTAATAAGGGTGGATAGGTGGGATCGGGTTGCACGCCGCAACAAGAGGAATAAAGGTGATATACTGAGGAGTAATAAGGGTGGACTGGTGGGATCGGGTTGCACACCGCAATAAGGAGGAATAAGGGTGAATGATCATATTGTTATCGATTATATGGTGGGAACGGGATGCACGCCTCATCATTTGGTTGTTTAATTGTGCTATTTATACTGAAATTTCATTATGTAGTATTGAAGCTTTCTTAAGGATTGGTTATAGCTGAGTACTAGCAAGATAACTGAGTTCTGTATCTAGTTTCTGCAAGTTATCGTTCTACTTTATTTCGCATTTCCTTTTTGTATAAACTGCATGCAATTTATAATATAAAAGCCCCATTGTAGCCTCGTCACTTGTCGAGGTTAGGCTCGACAGTTACCAGTACATGGGGTCGGTTGTATTGATATTGCACTCTGCACTTCTTGTGCAGATTTTGGAGCTGATTGTGGTTGATCGAGAGGTTGGTTGCATACATTCATTCAGGAGACCCAAGGTAGTCCTGCATGCGTCCGCAGGCCCTGGCGTCCCCTTCTATGTTCTTCATTCCTGTTTTATTTTCTTTCAAGACAGATGTACTTTTCTTTCAGACCAATATTTGTAGCTATTCATAGAGCGTTCGTGGATTGTGACACCAGTTCTGGGTGGTAGTACTGGTTTCAAGGTTAAGCAATATCTATTTATATTCCGCATTTGTTAGTACCTGATTTAAATTATTTACTTATATTTAAATAATTTTAAAGGAAAACGGTTAGTTAAGTTCTAATATTGACTTGCCTAGCGAGTATGATGTGAGGCGCCATCACGATCCCGACGGTTGGGAATTTGGGTCATGACAAGTAGAGTATGATGTAGAGCATGCTTTATGCAGATATAATCATATTGCCTAGTATTTGCAGTCAACTAAGCCTGTTTTTGACGAGTGAAGCGGCTAGGCTACATGCTTAGCCTAGTATTCCCGGCTTGGTCTTGGATAAGAAAGATTTTGCTTTCTTCCCACTCATGAAGAACAATAAAGTGAGGGGAGGGCTTCCGTGGAAAAAGGGTAAGTTTGGGATGAGAGGGTGAACACTAAAATAGTAGTCACCAAATCTCTTTGCGAGATCCGAAAGTGGAGAACGCATAGCATTCTATGGGTACATAGGACCAAACGTAAAGCAGCTCTCTCTTGGCAGAGTTTTAGGTGGAAAGATACTTTAGGGCTTGTTGGAGCTTCTGAGAGTAACGAATCGAAGCCCAAGACGGATCAAGGTAGCTTGCCTTCTCCGGATTTACCCGGTAAGCACAACTCTTGCTCGGGTAGGTGGTGCCGTTTTCTGGCACTATGTTTAAATTTACTTCCCCTCCCCTTCAACCTGCCCCAACTCCCTATATATATTATCAAATAGAAGAGTCAAATATAAGAAATGCAGTAATCCTACCCATTGTGAGGCTTTTAAATTAAGTAGATAGAAGAAAGTCTTAAATAGATAAGGAGTAGGTGAGTGAGTGAGTCCTCACTGACCTGAGCGATTTCGATCACCTAGCAGGCCTTTTATTTGGTAGGTAACATCGCCAAAGCGTATCATCATATTTGACTACGAAGGAAGGAACCCGAAGTGAAAGGGCACCGTCTTGTGCAAGGCATTGTAGGAGGTCAATTGTTGCTCCCTCTCTCGAGATTGCAATCCCTATCGAGTCGAGAAGGAATGAGTAATGGGTCGGGGAATCGGGCATCGGCCCTGTGGGATTGAATATCTGAATCCGTGGACAGTCACTTAGTGTTAAATCTGATAGATATCTCGAGTAAGGAGACGGGACGGGATAGTTAGAGTTCTATTTCTAGGAAGGAAGAGACTATCGGGAAGCTTACTACATGAAAGCAAGCAGAGGAAGCAGAGAGGTACTTGAGAGAATGGAGGGCAGGGGACCCTAATCAAACGCAAGGAAGAAGAGTGGGTTCCCCTAAGTAGTTGGAGGCGTCTTCTTTGAACTCAAAAACAATTTCACTTGAATTCTTCCTGCAAGAAAGCAGACAAGAGGAAATCAGAAGAACGGGGATTCGACTCGCCTATTTTTTTCCCTTCTTGTTTGCAAGAAAAAAAAAGTATGTCACCCTCTAGCGTACCGAACTTGTGAAAAGCATGATTTAAGATATGCACAGACAAAAGTAGTTGCTTAGGTTGATCAAATCTATCAATCGTTTTCCTTTTCTCATGTCGTTAACTCTCGAAAGTCTTGCAAGGCTCTCAAACGGTCTAACTGTTGGAAACTTTCGTAATCGTTCCAACTGGTCAGTCCGATCTGGCTTTCCTGCCTCTCTCTTCTCTAGTCGTCTAGTATCATACTCTTATTCAGATTATTATTTTCATTCATTCAATGAAACTTCAATTTTATTTTCTAAGGTGTGTTTCGAGGTACAGATCACGAAAGACGGGTGGATGTTCAGTCTCAGTGGCAGAAAACCAATACTGTTTGGAACTTCACTTCTAGAGCTCCATCTCCCAGAATCAAAACCTTCTTGTTCTAAAGGCATGTCTGTCTCGCATCTTATTCTACTACTTTGTAGAGGAAGTCAGTCGTGAATCTCGGTATAACTTTGTTACCTTAGCCTGGAAAACAGCCTAGGAAACTAGGCCTCTTTCTATCCCGATATTGAGCCAAGCCCGGCACCCCTGATTGTGTTACGGATTCAGTTTCCCAAGAACAATCAAACAGTTTGTAACTTTAATTGCGTGACGTGATCGGCTGTTAGGATGATGGGGACGATAGAGAGTCCTCTAGCCCGGTCCCGTCCTTGCGTCCTTGTATTTTGATTGTTCTTACCGAGCTAGCGAATCTAAAGTCTTTCATTCTGTGGTTAGGCCTCTTTCTCTGTTGCCTCTTTGTTTCATAAGGATCGAAGCTTTCCTGGCTCCGGGCTCTCTTAGTCATTTTAGCTATATGCTTTTATTCCTCTTCTAGTAGCTAGTATCTAAATTTAGTATCATATCATTTCCAAAGAAAGAGAGTATGCTAAAATAGATTTTCTTCTAGGGATAGAGCACTCTGTAAGAAGGTAGTCTGCCCTCTATACTAAGCTAAGGTCCACACTATAGATTAGCTATAGTAGCTATAATAAGAGAAGAGGGAAATTAGATCGATCAGTTCTTCTTGCTTTACTCTTGCTAGGCGGAAAGAGAAGAAAGACTATTGTGACTTTCACTTCCTTACTGTTCTCTTAGTGGAATACGTACTAACACTTCTTGCTTCCATACACTCGAAATGCTTACTTGCTTTTAGCTTTATAAAGGATAGGATAGATCATAATGTACACTATTTTTTATTTTTTAATTCACATTTGATTTTAATTCAAAATTACAATTATATCCTGTCTCTGTAAGGTGAGAGTGGAATTTCTCCTTTATTTTGTCCTTTCCATTCACTCGGATTTCTTCAGTTTCATTGATTTTGTCCGGATCCCACCTTTATTCCCAAAAAAGGGAAGGAGAAGGATCTTCTTCAGTGGATCCCTCTTGTTCCTGTTTAGTCCCCTTCATTTCGGAAGCTCTTTCTATTTCTACATCTCTTT
>ML242847.1:27658-125979 GCA_005239495.1 Nicotiana undulata
CATTATGGTAAGAGCCTAAGTATATCCCCAGCAGAGTCGCCATGCTGTCGCGCCTCCTTTTCTCGCGAAATCGGGTTTTGACATGTTACAACTCTTTTGGATAGGAGACATGGTGTTAAAAGAAGATAAGAGTCGCCACCTAACTGTTTTAAGGTGCGTTAGGGCACCCATCATACAGATAACTCTGTTTGACTAGTCAACGCCACCAAAGATCGGGTAAGGGCTCAAATTACCTCAAAGAGAAAGTATTAGGCACTCTTAGAGGCCTAAAACTTTGGGGCCTGGCCGAACTTAAGACTATGTGTATTATAATTAGGAAAGATACACAAAGGGAGTAAGGGTCAAGAAGGGGGGGGGTCCTAAGTTTTTTAGCCTAAGGGATCACCCCGTGCAACATAAATAATACTTCGCATCTCCTTTGAAGTAGGGAGTTGCTCATATTATTCAGCGGGCACAGACTATCATCTCCTGCTACCCGATTACTATGTTAAAGTTGTTTGCCTAAATGTGTTCTAATTCAATTCTAAGTCGTACTCTATGCGTGCACTACTCGTCCCATGCCTATGGTCCAGGACGCATTAGACCTCTATTTAGGGTGGTTCAAGACTTAACTTAGGCTGCTCGAAATGATAAACTAGGCGACATACAAAATAAGTTGGACTTCAAGTGAGGGCAGTTAAGGGCTAAAATTAGCCTCCACACTTAGACAACAAATGCACGCAAAACAGGTTTCATATTAGGCGTTAGGCAGTTTCAGAACTGAGACCAATTTAAGTCTTTAAGGCCTATAGACATGATTTCTATATGACCTTGGATTCAAACTTGCAAGCAGTTTTAGATGCAAGACGCTACTTATAGACATGATTTCCAAACAACTATATGGTTTAGGAGTATTGCATGCTGCTTATTGAGATTACAGGTTATAAGTTATTAAACCTATAGACATGATTTCTAAGCGATTTACGCAGTAAGGGACAATAAAAACTATTGGAAATACTCAAAACTATTCATTCTTTCTAATAATGGTGTGGCTGAGCAATAAAACAGCATTTGAAGAGTCAGCATTAGCACTTTAGAGCGAGTAGTAATACCCTAAGGCATGATTTCTAAAGATTGGCGATTAGAACCGATTTTTTTATATTTATCCCCCTATATGCATGTTTTCTAGGTAAAAAATATGATACAATAGCAAATTAAATAATTAAAATCCTATAGGCATGATTTCTAGTGAATATGCTGCAGTTATGCAAATTGGAAGAATGGTCATTGTCATTTTTTTGTTTCCTATAGGCATGTTGTCTAGTCGTAAACATAGGAATGAATATAGCACTTATGCTTTGATATCATACAAGTTGTGTGAGTGTGTGACTTTCCTAACATGATTTCTACCAGTGCACATGGTAACTGAATGACATATATAGCAGGATGGATAACAAGTAGATCATATGAATCCTATGGGCATGCTTTCTACCCATTTCATGCAAATATTAGAATATACACATTTTTCCAATTTCACTAACACCCCAATTATTTATTACAGAATTATTACAGACCCAATGATGAATATAATTACAAAATGGTGTACAAGCAATAAAGTAGGCTCATAGCAGGCCCAAAAAAAATACCTAGTATTGCCTGGGCCTTCAACAATACTCTTTCTTCACCAATTAGCATACCCAGATCCCAACAGGGAACTATATCGATCTGCATAACCCAGAAGCCATAAAGGAACTCAAGCCAAACCAAACAACCACAAATTTACCATATGACCAAAACTTAAACAAACTAATTTTCAAATTCAGTAGGCAGAAGGGGGAAAGAACTGAGAGTCAAAGATAGCTCGAGTCTCTGTTGTAAAGAGAATGGCGAAAGAACCTTAAGTCCTAGTGTGTTAGAGTTCACAAGGGTCTCAAATCGACCCTGAATAGTGCTCACACTAGGGAAGTCAATAGGGAGAGTCTTAGTGGCCTTGGCTTTCAGCCGGCCAAGAGTGATAGATTCAAAATAATGTAGGTAACAAAAGAGAGTGAGAGAACTACGATTAAGGGACAGAATCTGAAGAGACATACTTGTATTTTAAAAGCAGGCATAGCAAGGTTGTCTAAGCACAACATATGTTAATTAAAAGGGTCAACAAGACTTAGAAGCAGTTTCAACACTTAGCAAAAAGTAACATATTGGTAGAAAACACATTGAGAGAGTTAGAGAAGAGTCAAGTTTCCTGGGATTGCAAGATTAACATATAATGGTGTGTAATACCAAACGAGTTTGAGTAGAGTACCAACTTAAAGAGTTTAAAGAATAAGGAATCCCAATTATGTTAAGTATCCATCACAGTGTCTAAAGATAGACATGCTAACATTATCAAACATGGCAAGGAAACACAAGTTGAGATAGCTACTCTAAAGGTCTTGAACAATTATTAAAGATAAGGAATTAATCAAATAAAGACATGTTGAGTGACACAATAGCAGGGGAGAAGGTCACAGGTTATAACACATTACAAATATGATGCATTCATTACAGGAATTCTGAACAAAGTAGGAAAGAATACGCATGCCCAGGAACAAATATGAACATCCAGGCACCAACACATTAACTAAACCAACTTAAGAGAGTCCAAATTATTCAAATTAGGCATAAACATGTCCCAGAACTGGTAGCATTAGGTAAAATCAAGTTCTAGGAGAGGTTCAGATTACAAAACAAGTTCAATGCTAACAAGGTTGCACACAGAGAGAGCCCGAAAACACACTAAGTCATGAAATTTCAGAGGTGTAAATATGCAGGACATAAACACAAAATAATGAAATCGTAAAGCCAATAGACTTACCAATTAAACAGACAACAAGAAAGGACAAATTCCACAGTACTCTGAATATCAAAGAGCAAGAACCCAAAATCTTAGTGCGTCAGAGTTCCCAAGGGCTTCAAATGAACCCCAGGCAGTGCTCGCACCAAGAAAAGGTTAAAAATCGAATCCCAGTGGCCTTGACTTTCAGCCGACCAAGAATCAAAATATAGAACAAGAGAATGAGAGAACAAGAGAACAATAACTTCAATTTTTAGTGAAATCTAACGATTAAAGGTCTGTCTTAAAGGGGAAGGGGGAGGGGTTTATATAGTAGTAGAATTGAAAGAACAAATATGGAAAACAATCAATTAAGCACAAATAGGGAAAGAGAATATCACATGCAAATCGAAATCAGTAAAGGAGATGGAGAGTCTCAAACCCTAATTGGGTTCAATCGTCTGAAACTCGAACCAAGAGTGCAAATCGCTCTTTGTTGAGCGTATATAGACGGAATAATGCCTAAGATCAAAGATTCGAGCCATTTTAGTCCGATCTCGGAAGTGATACTTGCCAAACTTAGGCAAGCACCTAAGTAACACCATAAATGGACGACCAATAGTGAGAGAAGATTAATAAGGTAAGTATATCATAGGTAAATTCCATCTCCAGGTTCGAATCGAAGAGGAACTGGGGTGTGACGGCTAGGGTTCATGAAAAAGAAGGGAGTGGAGAGTGTTTTAGGGCGGTTGAGTAGAGTGAATGTGAGGATTAGGGTTGGGGTGGATAATTAAAAGAGGGAGTTAATCATGGGTCGTTGATCTTTTAAGATCAACAACTAGGATTTTAAAAGGACTGGGGTGGGTTATTTCAAACGGGTCGCGCCCAGATTTTAAAAGGGCTACTTGGATTGAGCTAAAGATTTAGGCCAAAATTGGTCCGAAAATTGATTAAAGTTGGGCTACTATTTAAATACACAAAATTTATCAAAAATAATTTCTAAAAATGCTCAATAAATAAATAAAAATATTTATGAACTACAATGATTAACAATAATAATATAGCATTATCAAAATATAAAAATTCTATTTTGGCACAAATAAAAAATAATTATGTATGAGTATAGGCTATTACTGTAAAATTATGCAAATAACTTTAGAAATACTAATGTAATTATATAAAATAAAGTAAAAATATATGAAACATGTATTATAGATGCAAATGATAATTTAGGTAATTAAGTCATCACAAAATAATTGAAAGGAGTAATTAATAAATTATTCAAGTAATTTAAATGCAGGAAAATTAATTTTAAAGCTCTAAAAAATATAAAAGATTAAAAAAATACTTGTATAGATTTGTAAACTAAATAAGGATGCAAAATGATGTTTTGAAAGTATTTATGTTATTTGAAAAAATATGAGGCAAAATTGGATATCAACATTAGTAATGTTATGTGTAATGTTTATCTTCGAAAAATTTCGGAATCTAAGCATGTGGCCCGAGGGTTGCTTTATCAACTTTTCGAGAAGAGTTGTGAATTTGTCTAAATTGATTTGTTATGAGTATTAACATATATTTTATTGGTTTGCACATTATTTGACGAGTTTTGGAGTGATGGACATCAATTTGAGGTGTTAGAGGGCTTTGGAGCCGGTTATGGAACTTCGGAGCAAGGTAATTCTCCTGTCTAACTCCGTGAAGGAAAAAACTACCCCAATGTGATATATTTAATGTGTGAAACTTGTTGTGGGGACTACGTACGCACGAGATGACGAGAGTTCGTACGTAGTTAGATTTATGTTATTGCGGTAGACTTAGGTTCACACCATGTTGTACTTTTACTACAAGGATTATCCTTGCTCAGTTATGTCACGACCCAAAATCCATAAAGGTCGTGATGGCGCCGGACCCACGATCAGGCAAGCCAATACTTAATAATTAATGAAATCTTTATTATAATATTTTGAAATCATTCCTTTATCATTTCTTAAACAATAATTATCAAACATCTACTAAGTAAACAATAACATCTTTAGCAAATTTAAATAGTAAATAAATCCCGTAACAAATCTCAAAATCCGGTGTCACAAGTACATGAGCAAATTCTAAGAATTTATACAAATACTAAGAAGCTTGTCCGAAATACAAATTGGACAAGGAATTTAAAATGAAAATAAATACAATATGAGGGAGACTCCGTCGGCTGCAGGTCGCCTCCGGCTGATGCAGCTCACCTAAGTCTCCAAGCCGACCACATCGCTGTGAAAGTACATGTGCAATAAAAATGCACAGCAAGAGTAGCATGAGTACGAAAATAACGTGTACTCAGTAAGTATACCGCCTAACCTCATAGAGGTAGTGACGAGAGGTCGAATTAGGCACTTGCTATAAGTCGGTTAAAAATAATCAAGTGAGGTGCTAAGCATGAGTATCATAGGCAATTTAATAATAATCAGGGATAAGAAATATCAACTTCTTTTACATTTAACACATAAATTCTTCTTCATTTTAGCTGGCAATTTAAAACTCCTTAGGCCAATAAACAGTAATAATTACAAAAAATACGCAGCATTTATCATGCACAAGAAAATGTCGAGGGTCGAACGACGCGGACCAACAATAATAAACTGTGCACTGCCGAGGGTCGAACGGCTCGAACCATAGATGCATCTATCTTCCCCGCTCGTGAATCGATCACGCGACGCGGTTATACAATACAAGATTATCCTGCTCGCGAATCATACATGTGATTCAGGCCCCCATAGATACACACATTCACACAATAAGTCCATATTTATCACGAAAGCAGTTACCTAGGAAAGTGGAAAAATTCTTCTTAAAGGATCACGGAAAATAGCCTTTAAATCTTTATTTTGAAACTCATTTGACAAGTTTAATAATATTCAATAATATAACCTCATCAGGAACACAATCAACCACGGAGGAATCAATTATCTCTCTAAACGGTTAAGAAAGGTACACTCTAGACTTCTTAGGAAATAAATTACCAATTTAATAGCATTATCAGTCTAATATTATTGGCAGGATCATATGTACAACACGTAAGGCATGCTAGTGGGTCATAAACTACCCGTACATAAGCATATTAGTAGCTACGCACGGACTTCCCGTCACCTCGTGCGTACGTAGCCCCCGCAAATAATAGCATGTATTCATTTAGTTTACCTATGGGGACAATTCCCCCTCACAAAGTTAGAAAGGAGACTTACCTCGCTCCGAAATTCCATAACCGGCTTCCAAGCCCTTCCGACGACTCCAATAGATGCACAACGCCCCAAAACTATCCAAATAATGGCAAACCAATGAAAACATACTCTAATATTTGTTAACAATTCAAATTATATAAACTCCTATCTCCGCTCAAGGAATTGACCAAAATGCCCTCAGGCCCACATGCCCGGATTCCGAAATTTCTCGAAGATAAACTCTACCCATAGTCTTACTAGCTCAAATATACAATTTACTCAAATTTCCATGCTCGAATTCGTGTTAAAAATCCAAAATACAAATTTCTAAGTTTTCTTCCAAAAATCCCCAATTTCCTACTAAGTTCCTTGTTTATTTCCTATGTAAGATCACGTATTTAACTTAGGAATGGGAAGGAACCACTTACCTAGTGATGCTTGATGAAAATCCCCTCTTGAAGCTCCTCAAAATCGCCCACACCAAATGAAATAATGAAGGATATGGCCAAAATCTCGCATTTAAATTAATCTGCCCAGGCCCCAATTTTCTCTCTACGTTCGCGACGCCCTGAACGCGTTCACGAAGGGCAACTGCCCTGACCCTCCGCGTTCGCATGGCCTCCTTCGTGGTCGCGTAGGCCAAACGACGCCCAACTCCCTTTTCCTCTACGGGTTCGCACACCTGACCCCGCGTTCGCGTAGAGATCACAACCCAAGCCACCGCGTTCGCACTCCCTTCACCGCGAACGTACAAGCCAATCCAGCAGCCCTCCATTTTCTTTCTTCGCGATCGCACACAAGGGACCGCGAACGCGAAGCACACCAGATACACCAGCAAACAACAACAGCAAATCACTCAAAAATGACCCGAAACCACCCCGAAACACACCCGAGGCCCCCGGGACCCCGTCCAATCACACGACTCAGTCCCATAACATCCCACGGACTTGATCAAGGCTTCAAATTACATCAAATAATGCCGAAATTACGAATCGCACTCAAATTCAACTTTATGAACTTTGAAATTTCAAACTTCCACATCCGATGCCGAAACCTATCAAATCACGTCCGATTGACCCCAAATTTTGCACACAAGTCATATTCAACATTATGGATCTGCTCCAACTTTCGGAATTGAAATCCGACCCCGATATCTAAATTTCCATTTCCGGTCGGATTTCTCAAAAACCTTCAAATTTTGATCTTTAGCCAAATGATCTCAAAATAACCTACGGACATCCTAATTCACTTCCGATCGCGCTCCCAACTCTAGAATCACCATACGAAGCTACTCCCAGGCTCGGAACCCCAAACGGACATCAATAACACTGAAATGCACTTCAACCCAGACTTATGAAAATCCTTCTAAAATGCTAACTTCCACAATATACGCCGAAACACTCCGGGTTATCCAAAACCCGATCCGAACATACGCCCCAGTCCGAAATCATCATACGAACCTGCTGGAACCTTCATATCCTGATTCTGATGTCGTTTACTCCAAATTCCAGTCTTAGTCGATTCTTCCAGCTTAAGGCTTCTGAAATGAGAATTTTCTTTCCCAATTTGACTCCGAACTTCCCGAAATTCAACTCCGACCACGCCTACGGGTCATAATACCCGAAACGAAGCTGTTCATGACCTCAAACTACTGAACGATGCGCTAGAGATCAAAACGACCGGTCGGGTCGTTACAAGTTAATTCTTTTATTTTGCATTTGACTTGTGACTAAACATGCTAGAGTGTAAGACTTGCTATTGTAGAGTTTTTGCGAGTTTTATAATTTGCCACGGAATAATGGCGTTCCTCTTATAGAATTCTCGCGCATTATGCGTTTTTATCAAATAACTTTCCTTAAAAATTATCACTTGCATATTCATTTTGTAAATTTCATCTCGTACATTTCAATCGAAGGAAATTATGATTTCAAAAGCACTAAAAGGAGTAATGAAGTTAATTATTTGATTGTTGGCTTGCCTGTCAGCAGTGTTAGGCACCATCACGATCTTTAATGGATTTTGGGTCGTGACAACATGGTATCAGAGCACTAGGTTCATTTAGGTCTCACGAGTCACGAGCAAGTCTAGTAGAGTCTTGCGGATCGGTACAGAGACGCTTGTACTTATCTTTGAGAGACTACACAATTGTTAGGAGCACTTCCCTTTCTTGATTCCTCATCGTGTGATTTGATTCCTTTGAGGCTTATGCCTTTATATCCTTCCTACTCATTCTTATACGATGTTCAAAGCTTGTGTCAATTGGGCATCAAGGAGTTGTAGTGGTACTACAGACGTGGGCAGGATGTTTCTCCCTATGCATTCGAGCAAGTTATTATCGTCTTCTTGCGGAAGGATGTTCTGTCATTTTAGCTCAGAGTTGTGTTTTCAATGATTTCAAGGTTGCGGGAAGATTGCTATGATGTTCAGACGTTGTTATCGCACCCTGTTGGTGTAATGGTAGGTTGCTTGTTATGTGTCGAGGTAGTGAATGACTTGAAAGAAGGTTTTTCTCAGTGCATGATTCAGAGGTTCAACATTTTATTTCCAGCGGAGGAAAGGCAATCGGACAATGAATGTTCGGGTTTGGGATAATGGAGTAATGAGACTTGGTAATTTCGAGTGTGGTGGAATTCTCAATTATGATATGGTGTCATCATCCTTGTTGAACACGTTAAGGTTCGCCGGCGTTATGGTCTTCATCAATTTGCCTTCGGGACAAGGTAGTGTGAAATGGTGCCGAAGAAGCGGTTGTCAGAGATAGCGGAGTGTAGCCATTTCGGAATCAAATTGGTGTTTCTAATGTTGATGGATCGAGAAGGATGACCCTCTAGGAGGCTTAGAGTTGGTTGAAATGTATTAGCTCAAGTGTTACATAGATGGATTCGGATTTGTGGCAACAATTGGGCAGCGAAGGACGAGGAAGGACATGTGTGATAGCATCCTAGGAAGCTAAAATCTATTCAAGGACAAGAATTAAGTTTTGGAATCTCAAAGAGGGCCTTTAACAAGATGTCAAGCTAAAATGTTGCCAAACAAGGTCATTAGACATCAAGTGAAAATGAAGAAGTTGTTAATTGGGATGAAGAGATCATGGATAAAGGATATGAATTGGCTAGATATTAAAATTGTTTTATGGAGAAAATTTATGTACAAGAACAGGAGGATTGGAACCCAAGAGACATCTTTTGAAGAAGGCCCTATTCGGTCCACTTTCGAACCAATTTGGCACCTTAAATGTGTCCAAACTTGCAGCCCATGAAGTCCTACGTAAAGCCACATTTTTATAGCATAAAAATGAATTACTTGATGTCCAATAAGGGTGCATAGGCGTAGATGTTGAGTGCAAGTTGTTGCCAAGTTGCTTGCAAATTGCCTTCAAGATTTTCAAGATTTTCAAAACTCTATCTAAGATTGGTTTGAGACTTATTTCCATACATTTTGGGACTATATTTATTATTTTCCTAGTTAGTTAAGGTTATGTTTTCCTTTTCCTAAGATTGTTGGAATTACTTTCCAAGAATGACTTAGTTTTTGCTTCTTAGTATTTTCCTTTTCCTAAGATTGTTGGAATTACTTTCCAAGAATGACTTAGTTTTTGCTTCTTAGTATTTTCCTTTTCCTAAGGTAGTTGGACTTGTTGTCCAAAGTAATTTAGACTTAGATTATTATAGACAATATCAATAAAAATTGTGAGATTTTCTTGCACTCTTGTGTGTGGCTACTCTTGGATTTATTCTTCAACCTTCAAGACTCAACTTAAGGTGGTAAGATTAAACCCTTTTCGAAATCTTAGATCACTTCTAGGTATTCAAGAAAGGTGATAAGTTTATGCTTATTGTTGTTCTTGTTATTCTAAAGGGTCGGGTTTCACAATCTATCTCTTGTTTTTAAGTCTCTACCAAAGAAGATTAGTTCTTCGTTAGCTAATTGTTGTTGTTAGGATTCAACTTCAAGAATAGACTTCTTGAATTCAAGAAACTCTTTCTTGAATTCAATCTATCTTTAATTTTCCTTATTTTTTTTTGTTTCTTTATTTTCTTTTAGCTTCCGCACGTTTCTTGGTTTTTTTTAGTAGTTCTTGGACCCTATTGTGTTGTTATCAAGTGGTATCAAAGCATAGGCTAATCAAGATTTCAATCTTGATAATCTTGGGAGGTTCTTGAGCAAAAAATAAATCAGATTGCTCATTATTGTTTTTAGGATTCAAGTATTATTTGGTTTCCAAGTCAAGAAAGAAAACAAGAAGAGAGGATCCTTGTTCATGAAGATTAAAGAAACTTTTTTCCTTATTCTTGTGGGTTTTGGGTTTCCTAAAATTCTTTCCTTTTTTTTCTCTACTCATCAATTCCTATTCTTCCTAGGTTTGGTCATTCACTTTTCTTTCTTTTTCTAACTCCATATTCTTATCACTAAGGATTCTGACTAGTAAGGTTTATCAATAAATCTAAAGATTAACAACCAAGGGTTGCTTTGAGTGGGAAAAGGCAAGAGAGGTGAGAGTATTAGAAGGAAAAAACCAAATCTGAGAGATACATAATTCTTCAAATCTTTGTTCAATATGTTTCAAACAGATTCTTATAGAGAAAGGAGGCGAGTTATGACTCAACAATTTGAAAATTCGAACTTACAGTATACTGAATGGAAGAAAGACAATGGTAAAGTTATTTTTCAAAAAAGAGCTAAAGTGATGTCTGCGATTTGTGCCCTTAGAATTGACAAAGAATATGGCTATAACTCAATTAGCACTTATATGGTTGAAAAGTTGAACTTGCCTTCTGTTGAGCATATTGAACCCTACATGTTGAGAGGAGTAAAGGTAGAAAAAAGAGTGTTATTACTATTCTCTATTGGGAGGTATGGGGATGCGATCTGGTGTGATGTGATTCCCATGGATAATTATCATATCTTGTTGGGAAATCCATGGTATGTCTACAGAAGAGCATCATATAGCATGAGAAAAAAATACATACTCTTTTGAGGTTAACGGAAAGAAACTCATTCTTGGGCCTTTGACTCCCTCACAAATTTGTAAAGACGAAAAGACTGTTAAAGAGAATATGGAAAAATACGAGAGAGAAAAGAATGAGAGAAATAAGGAAGTGCATGTTGGCATCCCAAGAGAGGAAAAATGAGAAGTTGTGTTGAGTGAAGAGAGTGGGATGTCAAGGGGAGGGGGGGGAAGAGTAAGCTTGAGAGGAAGGAAACGAGAGAAGGCCATGAATAGAAAAAAGCCGTGAGGTGGAGAAACAAGAGGGTTTGAGTGAAGAAAAAGAAGAAAGCCTTGGTGAGAGAGAAGAGAATAAGGGTGAGGAGAAAGTTAGTTTTGTGATAAAAGCCAAAGAGAGGGTATGCAAGAAAAATATTTCTTTACTTTCTAACCCACTAAATCTTTCTTGTTTTAGTTCTTGTGATTTTGTGCAGCCAAGTGTTGAAAGACCTTTTGAAAGGGGAGGTAAGACGCAAGAGATGGTGGCAAAGGATCCAATCGGATTCCCATATTAATTTTGCAAAATCAATTCTTGTTGGATGGTGGAAGATAAAAGATTGGTTAATTTCTTTGTTCTTGAACCTTTTGACTATTTTGATCCTTAGTTACAGGTTTACAACATGGAGTTCCCTAAAGGCATTGCTAAGTTAGAGCCATTGCAGAAAAGAATAAAAGATGATGTTGTTCCATTAATAAATAAGTCCAAGTATGGTATGTATGATTGGTTTATTCACATTCTTGGACTTTCTAGAACACCTAAGATATTTTTGGAGGCGAGAACTATACTCGTATTTCTTATGTTGGTGACTTTATGATTTTTGTGGATGATGATATTTTGATGCATATTAAGTCATTAGCTGTAATAACTAAGTTCAAGTGCAAGAGTAATTTGCTTCCTTTTGAAATTGAGTATGGCATAGATGATTATGCATTCCAACTTGGTGGAAAGAGGCATGAAATTTATGAGAAAAGGCTTACTAATGAGTTAAATGTTCTTTCTTCTCTTATTCAAGTGCCTAATGAGTTTTCATGTGATAAATTGCTAGAATGTGAGTTTTGTTGTTTGATGAGAAGTCACTCCTCTAGTCATATTGATTGTGAGCCTGTAAAAGTGCTTGCTTCTAGTAAAGAGGATATGCATGATTATTGTGACATTAGTGATCAAATACTCTTTCATGAACCTATTTATGACTCTTTCTGTGACAGTTCGAGCACTTACGTAGAATCCATTGATGTTGCGAATATTATTGGGGAAAGATATAATTATGAGCTTGAATGTATTGAAAATTTTATTTTGGAATTTATGGGTTCTTTTGACCTTTCTAAGAATTTATGTGCTTCTTTGAATAACTTGCATGAAGAAGAATCCATAGAATTTATAACTAATACTTGGATGTATCATAAAAATATCTTATTTGATACATATGGTAGATATGATTGTGTTAAATGGATGCATGGACAATATTTTGTAATTTCTTTGGCATGCACATGTTTGGGCTACCTTATTGACAAGATCACATTGCAAATCTCATTATATAGTGCATCAGAGAGAGGTTGTTATTGGACAAACCTAAGTAGGCATAAATTTTAATGGGATGATGATGTCCATATGCTTTATAAGGGAGTATTTATACCTATTAGGCTTAATTGGGTTAAGTGGACACATGGTCACTATCTTGTTTTATTCCTACCATTTCTTCAGATTAGTGGATGCCATTTACTAGTGCATGTTTTTCTTTTTCTTGCAAGGTCAAAATTCGAGGACGAATTTTATTCAAGAAGAGGGGAATGATAGCATACTAGGAAGCTCAAACCTATTCAAGGACAAGAATGAAGTTTTAGAATCTCAAAGAGGGCCTTTAACAAGATGTCAAGCTAAAACGTTGCCAAACAAGGTCATTAGACATCAAGTGAAAATAAAGAAGTTGTTAATTGGGATGAAGAGATCATGGATAAAGGATGTGAATTGGCTAGATATTAAAATTGTTTTATGCAGAAAATTTATGTACAAGAAGAGGAGGATTGGAACCCAAGAGACATCTTTTGAAGAAGGCCCTAGTCAGTCCACTTTTGGATCAATTTGGCACCTAAAATGTGTCCAAACTTGCAGCCCATGAAGTCCTACGTAAAGTCATGTTTTATAGCATAAAAAGGACTTACTTGATGTCCAAGAAGGGTACATAGGCGTGCTAGATGTTGAGTGCAAGTTGGTGCCAAGTTGCTTGCAAACTGCCTTCAAGATTTTCAAAATTCTATCTAAGATTGGTTTGAGACTTGTTTCCATACATTTTGGGACTATATTTATTGTTTTCCTTTTCCTAAGATTGTTGGAATTACTTTCCAAGAATGACTTGGTTTTTGCTTCCTAGTATTTTCCTTTCCTTAAGGTAGTTGGACTTGTTGTCCAAAGTAGTTTAGGAATTTATTTTCTTATTTTTTAGCCTTAATTTTGGTGACCCCCTCCTACCTATATAAGGGGTGTCTTATTTGTTTTTAGACTTAGATTATTATAGACAATATCAATAAAAATTGTGAGATTTTCTTGCACTCTTGTGTGTGGCTACTCTTGGATTTATTCTTCAACCTTCAAGACTCAACTTAAGGTGGTAAGATTAAACCCTTTTCAAAATCTTATATCACTTCTAGGTATTCAAGAAAGGTGATAAGTTTAAGATTATTGTTGTTCTTGTTATTCTAAAGGGTCAGGTTTTACAATCTATCTCTTGTTTTTAAGTCTCTACCAAAGAAGATGAGTTCTTCGTTAGATAATTGTTGTTGTTAGGATTCAACTTCAAGAATAGACTTCTCGAATTCAAGAAACTCTTTCTTGAATTCAATCTATCTTTAATTTTCCATCTTTTTTTGTTGTTTCTGTATTATCTTTTAGCTTCCACACGTTTCTTGGTTTTCTTTAGTAATTCTTGGACCTCTATCGTGTTGTTACCAACGTGGGAGGTGTTTTGCGATGGTTGAATTGTTAAAAGGTCAAGTATGAAAAGCAGAAGTCGTTGAGGTTCTTAAAGGAGAGGGTTTAACCAAAGTGGGAGAGTGACAGAGTAACATATGGGTTCTGTGGTAGGATGGACACACGCCTTGAGGAAAGTTTGGAGCCATTTGGGAATTCATGGTGGACAGTGACTAGGTCCACAGATTTTATTTGGATGCAACATGATTTTGAGTTTGAAATGCATTGTTGGACTTTTAGCTGATGTCAATGGGGAAGAAGGAATCTCGGTGGGTCCTAGGGTTATGTAATTGTAGCTCCAAGATAAGTGGAAGAGCCCCCACCATCTATGATTGGATTGTGTGGTTGTCTACTTGTGCGATTTTTGGTTATCGGTGTATTGGTGGGTTATTATGATTAAGGAAAGAAAATGTCAATGATAATGTGAGCAAAATATTTGAGGAAGGTGGGTTATAATTGGCCCTATCTATTCATGCTCGGGCTTTGGGAAGACTCATAGTCTATGCTTCGTGTGGATGTGATGTACAAGAAAAAAAATTCAGCCAGTTGCTTCTTTGAGAGGGTGTTTATGCGCTAGCAGGGCCTTGGAGTTTGATTATATTCGGGAACAAGTCAGAGTGGGTGACTCTCGAAAATAGTCCTAGTAGGTTCAAAATTAAAGTGTGGTGCCTAAGGATTTCGAATCCGTGGTATGGTTAAGTATCGAGCTTTTGAAGTGGATTATGAAAGGGGCTTGGAGTGTTCTATGTCATCATCGGTCTACGATGTAGCATTGGAGGAATGGGAGAAAATAAATTCGAACTCGTAGAGGAATTATTAGAATGGGTGTACCATTTGAAGATGCGAATGTGCGCTTAAGGAGGGTATGAGTTAGTTCGTGGGTTTTGAGGCAACGTGGTCTTGTGAAATAGGGTCACTCAGGAAGAGTGCGGATTAGGTTCGTTATATTTTAAATGGAGCTATTATTATTTCTAAGGCAAGTCCAGAGTAAATTAGAAGAAACTTTAGCAATGGTTGAATCGGCATGATGGTGGCAATGATCAGTTTCTTCAGCGTGTTAAGTTATGCGGGTGAATTGTGGCGGTTTGACGGCCGTTGTAATTTGATTTATTTCGAGGTATTCAATTACAATGGCATGTTATGTGTAGATGGATCCTGGAAGAGTTATGATGGTTTAGACCACTACTGGAGGATTGTATTTTCTGCGGTTATGAGAATTCAGTAGTGTGTTGCAATGGTTCTCTTGAAATGAGTTAAGTGAAATGTTTCTATATTATGGAGTGTTTATTCTTAGTGGTTCAGGAGTTATGATGGAAATTCTTGTACTCTCGCGTATTAGCATGTTAGGTGAAGTGAGCCACATTGGAATTTGGAAGTTGAGAATCAAGGTTGCAGTTTAGTGTTGACAAGAATTTCACGATCTCGGATGAGCAAGAAAGGATTCAGATGGTTAGAGTAAGCTGGTATTGTCTTTAGCGTCACTTGAGATCGGCGTCCTGTGTAAGAGGCTTTGTGTACTAATTGTGGATTCTTGATTTGCTTTACAACATTAGTGTGGCCGGTGGAATGGATGTGCAGACTTGTTACCTGGTGCGGAAGGTCATGGGAGCGTATCCCACGGAAATATTGTATAAGTGTGACATATAGTCACATGATTGATTAAAGATTGAAATCAAGTATGGAGGTTTTGTTACTATCGCTAATGTGAGAGTTTAGGCCTGGAGGGCGCTCTCTTCACTTGGTTGTAAATTGTGGAATTTTGTTCCGGATTTGACGGTTGTTCTTGTGTGTCATGGGAAAAAGGTCGTTGTAGCCTTGAGAGGTTAATTACCCAAGCATGGTATGATCAGAATCGATTTGAGGTCCGTTGACGGGTCCTAATGTGGACGTGTACTCTACACCAACCTGAGTGTGTCCATTCAACATAGCATTTGGAGTGTTCGGGCTTTGGATGTTATTTTTGTCATCATCTATTTCATGTAATACTCTATTGTACCGTGTGGGTTGTGAGACGACTTGATTATTCGCACTCGTGTTGAAATCCCGTGTAATTTTTGGTGTTGTGAGAGCAGGATGGCTCTCAAGATACATGTCATTTATTGCACCTTAGTCGTGCTTGAGTTTCTTAACGTATGGCTCTATCCGTTACCCCAGGATTTGTATTATGCACTTCGCGTGTTTGTGGTTGATACTCGGGTATTTCGCAGGCATGCGCATTTTAGCTCGGTAAGTATTTCATTATAGATTATATGTGTGGATCAAGTGGCACGCCGCCACGAGTACATTGGTTGGATTGGGTGGCACGCATCCATGGGTACGTTATTTGGACCGGGTGGCACGACGCTACGAGTATCATGGTTGGATCGGGTTGCACGCCGCAACAATGTGATGTTGAGTACAGCTTCCCATATCTATGATGGTGTTTTTTGCTTCTCATTTTCTGAGGAAGGTTCAGATCATCTCTTGGGTTGTTTAAATTAGTTATGTGGGTTGAGTAGTTCTTTCCAGAGTTCCTTTCCTTATGTATCACATTTGAGTTTGTAGTTTGTTGGCACATTGTGGCATCATATGAGACTTTTGGCAGTGTCTGAGGTGGCTTATTGCCTGAGCAGCTTGTACTGGGTGAGACGAGATTATTGGACATGGGATCAGTGTGATCAGATTTATATGAGGCATATTAAAGAGTAAATATCGATATTCAGTCCAAAATAAGGTAATGATTCTTGTCGAGAGGAGAGACTCCATGAATGGTGATTAGGCAGGTGGTTATGAGCTTCTACAAATCTCTTCTGTCGTGGACGCATCGCAAGAGTTGGAACATGACGTATATGTGTTATGAGGTGCGTTGTGGGCATGGAATTCGTGGAATTTCGGCTATTGTTATCAAAGAATGTTATTATGGTCATGTGAATTATCTAGTGTATGGTGTGAATTCAGTAAGGGTATACAATCATGTTTGGTACAATGTGTAATGATTGATACGATGTTCATATGCTGGAAACATGCCTGGTAGAGAATTTCAAATGTTGGAATTTGGCTCTAAGGCTTATTTGACTAGATAAAAGGGAGGATTTTCAGGTTTGCTCGAGTTAATGTTCTCAAATGGGTTGTGGTAGCACGGGTAGGTGCACGAGGTGTTAAACAATGATTTCAGACAACTTTAGAGCAGTTCTTAGCACGTTCGAAGACGAACGTATATTTAAGTGGGAGAGAATGTAACGACCCGACCAGTCATTTTGAGCTCTAGCGCGTCGTTCGGCGGTTGGAGGCCTTGAGTAGTTTCACTTAAGGTATTATGACTTGTGCGCATAGTCGGAATTGAATTTTGGAAAGTTCGGAGTTGATTTGGAAAGAAAATTCTACTTTCGGGAGCTTTAAGTTGGAGGAATTGACTAAGGTGTGATTTTTGAGTAAACGACCTCAGAATCGGGATTTGAAGATTCCAACAGGTTCGTATGATGATTTTGGACTTGGGCGTATGTCTGGATCACCTAGGAGTGTTTCGGCGTTTATTGTGGAAAGTTGGCATTTTGGAAGAATTTCATAATTTTGGGGTGAAAGTGTATCTTAATGTTGTCGATGTCTGTTTGGGATTCCAAGTCTGGGAACAACTATGTATGGTGATTTTGGTGCTGGGAGCGTGTCCGGATGTGGATTTGAAGGTTCGTAGGTCATTTCAGGGTCATTTGGCGAAAGTTAGAAACTTGAAGATTTGTGAGAAGTTTGACAGGGAGTGGACTTTTTTATATCGGGGTCAAATTCCGATTCCGGAAGTTGGAGTAGGTCCGCAATGTCGAATGTGACTTGTGCGCAAAATTTGAGGTCAATTGGACGTGATTTGATGGGTTTTCAGCATCGAATGTAGAAGTTTGAATTGGAGTGCGATTCATGGTTTTAGCGTTGTTTGATATGATTTGAAGGCTCGACTAAGTTCGTAATGTGTTTTTGGGACGCGTTGGTATAATTGGTTAAGGTCCCGGGGGCCTCGGGTGGATTCCAGAAAATTAACAGATCAATTTGGACTTAAGAGAAATGTTGATGTTTCAGCTTCTGGTGCGACCGCACATGCGCTTGGCCAACCGCTGGTATGGGTAGAAGGCTCGCAGAAGCGGAAGGGACAAGGTTGCCAAGGACCGCAGAAGCGGGAAAAAGTTGCGCACCCGCGATAGCGCAGGTGCGAAGGTAGTGACCGCAGAAGCGGCTAGGGCCGCAGGTGCGGAAGAAGTGCCGCAGAAGCGACCATGGAGTCCACAGGTGCGAAGGTCGGGTTGAGCAGTGTGCTTCTTTAAAACAAGGGTTTGACTCAATTTCACTTCATTTTGTCCAAGGGAGCCGATTTTGGAGCACTTTTGGAGTGCCATCTTCATCAGCTATAATAGGGTAAGTGATTTCTTCACGTTGTGAGTTAAATACATGGTTTTTACATGGATTCAAGCATGAAAATTGGTAGAAATCGTAGGATTTTGAAAGAAACCTAGAATTGGTATTTTTGGATTTTGACCACCAATTTGGGCTTGTACCTGAGAATAAATTATATTTTTGAGTTAGTAATGTTAAGGGTAATGTTTATCTTCGAAATTTTTTGGAATCCGGGCATGTGGGCTCGAGGGTTGCTTTATCAACTTTTCGAGGGGAGATGGGAGTTTGTCTAAATTGGTTTGTTATGAGTATTATGGTATATGTTTATTGGTTTTGCACATTGTTTGACTAATTTTGGAGCGATGGGCATCAGTTTGAGGTGTTAGAGGGCTTTGGAGACGGTTATGGAACTTCGGAGCAAGGTGAGTCTCCTGTCTAAGTCTGTGAGGGGGGAAAATACCCCTAGGTGATATATTTAATGTGTGCAACTTGTTGCGGGGACTACGTACGAATTGGGTGACGAGAGTCCGTACATAGTTAGACTTGTGTTATTGTTCGGGAAGACTTAGGGGTCGTTTGGTAGAGTGTATAAGAATAGTGCAGAATAAGGTGTATTAGTAATGTAGGGATTAGTAATGCATGGGTTAATAATGCAAGCATTAGTTATGCAAATATTATTTCTTATCTACTGTTTGGTGTGGTGTATTAAAAATTATAATGCATTGCATAATATTTAAGAAAAATAGTTGTTTACAAAAATGCCCTCCATATTCTCTAGCTTTAAGGGACTTTAAGGATAATTTTATCTTTAACCATACTAATGCATGCATTAATAGCCTTGGTATTACTAATGTCATAGTTTTTTTTTTGCATTACTTATACATAGGATAATATCAATTGTGTTGTATAACTAATACAAGTATTAGTTATACATATGTTGAAAAAATGTACCAAACAAGGCATTAGTAATGCATAGAGTTAATGCTTGCATTATTTCTTCTAATACCTCCTACCAAACGACCCCTTAGGTTCACATCATGTTGTACTTGTACTATTGGGATTATCCTTGTTCATTTAATTATTTTATTTTGCATTATGACTTCGGACTAGACATGCGTAGAGTGATAGACTTGCTATTGTAGAGTTTTTGATAGTTTTATGATTTTCCACGGAATAACGATGTTCCGCTTACGGATTTCTCGCACGTTATGCATTTTCATCAAATAACTTTCCTTAAAACTTATAACTCACGTGTTCATTCGTGAGTGGGGGTCAAGGACCCTTTTAAATTTCTTATTCTAATGGGATCGGGTCGTTCGCTTCGGCAGGATTTATGTACCACATTCTAATGGGATCGGACTGTTTGCCTCTGCATGATTTATGTACCACACTCTCATGGGAGTGAGCCATTTGCCTCGGTAGGTTAATAGATGTATCTATGGTTCGTGTCGTTCGACCCTCGGCAGCGCACAATTTAATATTCACGTTGGATCGGGCCGTGCGCCTCGACATTTATATAAATTATCCTCATGAAATCGTGCGTAATATTTGGCAAGAAGCCAGAGTATCTGTGAGTTTTTCCCTGATTCAAATTATAACAACCTATTTGGTGAGGTCCATTATACATATTCATATGTGCTCCAGTTATTTGCTAATTGAGAGCTTAAGTTTATTGTAGCGAGGAGAATTGTACCACATATTTACACTTGTTTATTTCATTTATTTACCCTACCTCATACTTGTTCACCTCCTTACTGTACTTGATATTATTGGACCACTAGTGAGTGTCGATGTCGACCCCTGATTTGTGTATTCATACTACAATTGCTGCACATTTTTGTGCAGGTACTTTTATGTCCGTTGGTCCTTTGGTCGCGGAGGCAAAAATGATGCGGGGACTTGCCGCGAGCTGCATTTCAGGTTACGATCCGCAGCCAGCAGAGTCTCCTTCAGCGTTATCTGTATTTTTCCTGTCTAATTTGTATTCCAGACAGAAGCTGAATTTTATTTTAGTTCCTAGTTGAGGCTCATGCACTTGTGACACCGATTTTTGGGGATATTTTTTGAGTTGTTCTGTATTAAAGTTGTAACAATATTTGCCATTCATTTTGTAAATTTCTTCTCTTACATTTTAATCGAAGGAAATTATGATTTCAAAAGTACTAAAAGGAGTAATAAAGTTAATTATTTGATTGTTTGCTTGTCTGTCAGCAGTGTTAGGCGTCATCACGGTCTTTAATGGATTTGGGGTCGTGACACTGTGTTAAGTTTTTTGTTGGCCAGATTCTTCATCAACACCCCATGCAATAGGGTGGTTATCTTTCATGTGCCTACGAAGTTGACCCGTTTCCCCTTGCTTACCTCCGGTCTCATGTTTATAAACTTCCTTACAAATAGTACATCTTACTTAATTTTTATCTTCTTCTAGTCTTTCAAAAAATTGCCAACACTCACTTCTTAATCTTCGATTCTTCTTAATAGGGTGGGGAGACCTACATGTATTACCATAGCCGTCACCCCTAGTATTTTAACTAGCAGTACCAGGTGTAGGCGATGATGTTTTAAGATTATCAGGTGATTGAATATCATCCAGATTATCATCTATACCATAATCTCCTTGAAGTTGCTCATATATATTTAAATTTTCAGGTGAACCTTCAGAAATATGTGTAAAGCTACTAGAAGAACCAGTACCACCTCTTGATCTTTTAAAATTTTTACTCTTACTAGTGTCATCTCTACTAGTACAAGCTTTTTTGGCTGCTCTAAATATATAAATTATATAAATTAAATTAAAAAATTAAATTAATAATTCTAAATAATAAAATCAAACACCAAAGAAGAGAAAGAGATGGAACGAGTGTACCGGGAGTCTGGATGCCACACTAAATTTGATATCACACTTCAATTGATATTTGATGATATTGATACCACACTTCACTTGATAATTATAATTTTGTAGTGACTAAAGTAATATTTGATAAAACTTGAAATAATAAGTAATTGAGAACTTAGAGCAATAAGCAATATTATCAAGAGAGATTGTGAGAAAAAAATGAAGAAGATGGGGGGTATTTTCTTAAGGGGTAGTCCGAAATGACAAAAAATGCAAAATATGGCTGTTACTCGATGGTCATTTTTGAATTTGACCGTTAGCGACGGTAAAAAAAAAAATACAAAATTGTATAACGGTAACCAGGCTGTAGCTCGGTAAAAACCCGTTAGTCGGTTACCGGACTTACCGAGTTCCGGGTTACCGATCACCAAAAAGACCTGTCCCGTCCGGCTAAACCCCTAACCATCGCCAACCTATCCTACCCGCGGACCTGGCTGGTCCGGGTCAAACCGGATGGTCAGTGGGCTGGCCCGACCCGTTTAACATGTTTACCCCTATTCCTGCGTTACCTGTATTTAGCTTGAAGTGACCCCTCAGGAGAGATTACTATAGCCACAAAAGACACCATAGACGCATCCATCGTGGGACCCATGAGCAAAAATGTGTGCAACTGTAATCTGTAATGTAGAGACCGACTAAGCTATCGTTGGCTCGAGCCTTCTAAGCCAACGTCTCCAGAAAACTCTCTTGACTTTAACAAAATGGCAGCACCAGTAATGCGCCACCTCACTCCCGTCCCTTCTTCCTTTATAAAACTCCAATTACTTTCCCAAAGCCGCTCATTTTTCACTCTCTCCACTCCTCGTAAGAAGAAACGATTCTCCCTCGTAACTTCATTTTCAGTCATGGCTTCTGCTACTAAGAAGGTGCGTATTATCAAAATCGTCAATTATTTTTTCTCGTTTTGTAAAATGTTTGTGACATACATTTGGTTGTTATAGGTATTGGTTCCGATTGCGAACGGAACCGAGCCAATTGAGGCTATAGTGCCCATAGATATTTTACGAAGAGCTGGTGCGGAGGTTACTGTTGCCTCAGTTGAGAAGCAGCTTCAGATTGAAGGATTGCACGGAATTAAGATCGTTGCTGATGCTCTAATTTCTGATTGTGCGGATACTGAATTCGACCTTATCTCACTTCCGGTATGCGTTTTATTCAAACTCGCGAATAAACATTGTATAGCTTAAACGACTTGAGCTGTCCTAAGTCCCGAGGGATTGTTTTGTTCCCGGGTATAACACTCTGAATAACTAATAATACCTGCATAACTTATGTTATTCACTGGCTAAGATTCCAGGTAATATTATTCATCGTGTATTAATTTTCTTATCTGATGTTTGGCCAAAGACTCGAAATACACTTTGTGTGAGTTCACCTAAAGTGTTAATCCAATTAAAGATTAAGACATATGCATTTTACATTACCTTTTGTACTCTCTATGAGTTAAAAAGATGCAGGACAAGAAGCAAAGTGTTTATGGCTTGTTTACCCGAAAAACGGTACAGTTAATTTATCCGGTGGTTTCTAGACAAGTTAATTAATTTGATCCAAAAAGTAATGAAATAACTGATGAAATATAAAATACTTAGTCTTAGAATGTAGATGAAACAACAGAGCTAATGAGTCCGGGAACAGGGTTTCCGGGCACAACTATGATAAGATCAAAAAGTGAGAAAGTAAAATTGTATTAAAATACTGTATAGAATGTAGTGTAAGTTAGCCAGAAAATTTGTGACCTTTACAACGATAACTGAGCTCTCTATTTATAGCTATGTCTAGGGAAGGAAGACCTAGGATCATGCCCTCTTTAATGTCAATTATGAGGGTCATTGATGAAAATGTAACGTTGGACATAAATGCTAAATTTCTTGTAACTGACCTCATCCTTAATGCTTCAAAGTATTCCGTATTAAATGTTACCGGGCGCAAAGCATTTAATACTCCATTTATGATCGTTATTCCTTCTGGTGACAAGCGGAATAGCTATGATTAGTGGCCATCCCCATCTTGTGTTCAATATGTCCTTCCTTTAAGCGGCCATGTGTCATATCGTATTTTTCCCTATACAGGCTGGGAAACGTGAGAGGTGAAAGAAGATGCATACGTTATTCTTGTCCATTTTCCAGACCTTTAGTAATGTAAAGGAAGTAAATCCCTTCTAGTTATGTTCAGCTATGGGTTCGACCTTTAAAATTTTACTGTTGAACCTATTGTACTTTTGGAATTCCGGGTTCGGAATTTAATATTTGTTGAAAATTTAGTAATTTTTATATACTCTTTGTCAAAAATGGTGGTTTCGGTAAACCCGCATCGAAAATGTTGCATCTGCCTCTGGTTATATTGGTGATAACTGGAAATGACGAATACAACAAGAAGGATTTCTTACTTGTACTGTCCCTTTTCCTTAACCAATAGGATGCTTGGTATTTAAGTACTTTTGATGCTGTTCAAGTCTCATTAAGGGACATATGAAGATAGCCTTTTACCTTAGTTACAATTCTTTTTTTGGTTAACATTTGTTTCCATTCTGCAGGGAGGGATTCCTGGTGCAACCAACCTAAGAAATTGCAAGACTTTGGAAAGCATAGTAAAAAAGCAAGCTGAAAATGGACGGTTTTATGCTGCAATATGCGCTGCTCCTGCTGTAGCACTTGGATCATGGGGGCTTCTGAAGGGGCTGAAAGTTAGAAGTTGTTCATTTTTTGCTATTTAAAATTCAATGATGTTGTTTCTTTTGAAGGGGCTGAAAGTTAGAATCTGTTTCTCTTGGTTCTTTGATAGGCAACATGTTATCCGTCGTATATGGAGGAACTATCATCTTATACCATTGCCGTTGAGTCAAGAGTCCAAAAGGATGGAAAAGTTGTGACAAGTCGAGGACCAGGAACTGCGATCGAGTATGCTGTTGCATTGGTTGAGGAGTTGTATGGAAAAGAGAAGGCTGATGAAGTTTCTGGCCCACTGGTTTGTTTATAATCCATCCCTTTCATTTTATCATGAAACAGGAACCAATGTCTTGGCAAGATGCCCGACAGGTGTTGTAGATCTAAAAATTTGGGATATTGAGGACACATGATTTGCATCTGCATCTTATGGTAGTGGATACGCAAAAACAACAAATGGATTCCTTTTGCTTCTATGCATGATTCTAGTTCTGAGGAGGTGAACCAACTAAAAAGTTAAAAAGTATCTTGCTATGGTGCAGAAAGGATGAGTCTGAATATATTCGTATGTCATAGTGATGTGAAAAGAAGCTCGAGGAGTTTCAGGTGTTAAATTGATGCATGATTGGCTAAAGTCTGGATACCAGAGTTGTTGTTGTTTCAAAGAAACTAAATCATTTGGAGAAGTAGAGTGATTATGACGAGTATAATTGAAAATTCAAAGCCTTGGCTTGCCTTTCTTCATTTTTATTCCAGATCGAGATGCAGAATGCAACGTTGAGACCTCATATCTTCTTGCCTCCTCTTATATCACTTTGGGCTACACTATATCCTGATAGTTATTGTTATACGTACATTTTTTTAAATCACTCGTGCTTAGGCTTCTTCTGGGATTAGATCACGCTCTTCTAAGTCGATGCTTTCCTTCATCATTTTAGCTTTGCTAGAGGAGACCAGATGTTACTGTCATGCTGTAGTCCTGGTGTCCAGGATTTGCCCGGTGCCATTTATTTATGAAATTTTGGAATTGTTCATATTTCAGGTGATGCGCCCAAATCACAGCGAAGAATTTGCATTTGCTGAGCTTAATTCAGTAAATTGGACATTTACGAGTAAACCACAGGTAAGATTTTGGCCGAGAATTATTTTTTTCCAGGGTACAGCTCTGTCATTTTCCTTCTCTTCAATCATTTATGTACTAATACCTGAACAAGTGATCCATTTGAATTTTGCATATAATGAAAGATTCTACTATTATTTTGCATATACCCGGTGGACAGATGTTATACACTCTTTGATCTTGTACCATGTACCTTATGGACACCTCAATGTGTGGAATCAAATTAAGAGAAATCAAGTCAACATTCAAGTTAAAACATTCCCCCTGAATGTGTCCATTTCAGAATTGTGGGTGCTAATGAATTTCCCCACAATCCACATATTTGTTTTCGACTTTCTCGCACGCAGTATCGAGTTACAACCTTGAAACTATCTATGACAAATAACATTGTATACTTCCGGAGATGACTCATGAACCACGATCTCACGACACTCATTTATGTTGTACATTCGCCCTGCCCTGCTTAGGCGCACTTTATCAGCAAAAAACATGCCCTTTGACAACACCTTTGCTCTAGATTCATCCCACATTGTTGTCCGAATTTCGTCAAGATCCCTTGTGAGAGCATCCACATTCGGCATACTTGGCAACAGATCAAGGTGGGGGATCAACCTTGAATGAAACGGCACATGGGACTCGTACACTCTTGGTCTAACGGGAGGTGGAGCATGCTCCCTCATCAAATTAGGTTCATCATCATCACCCTCATCAGGGAAGGGTGTGTCATTTCCAGACTCATCAGCATTGTTGTCATATTCACTATCATCTTCCTGACTCTGCGCATCTGTCAAATTCCGATTAAATATGTCGTCTTCGGGCAATTGAGTAAGGACATGACCTTCAAGTTGCTCGTTTTCACTGCACAATCAATAAAATAATTAGTTTCCCAAATTCATCCAAACTTCACATAAAAACTTTATCACTTAACTTACAAATCAAAATGTGTTGATATCCCATGATGCACATTATCTTGTTGCTGATGACTCCCTGATGGACCACGATGATCCAACACATCAAAATTAGGCATATTTAGATTGTTCGTTGGTTCATAGCTTGTAAAATTCATGTCTGACCGGTATGCCCTGTGGAATATATGAGTTTTAATACAAATTCAATTCATAAAAATAAACTTCGTAATGCAAAGCAAAATTGAAGTTTACCACTCGGCTTGTGAATTATGTAAACTTGGGGATATATTATGTCCTCGCTCTTCGTTCGTCCGTGGAGATAAGTTCAGATCTGGCCAAACTCTTTCATCCGGAACCTGTTCGTATAAAACTGCTCCAAAAAAATCACCCTATGATTCAGGGCTATCCCTATTTTGCGAAACTTCATTATGGAGAACGTCTTCGGCCTTGAAGTACATTTCCAACATTTTTATCACAAAAAGTTCCCGGTGTTCATCCGGAGTCCTCAAAAAATCTGTCTGAGTTTCATCCTACTCGATGTTAAACTCAGCATAACAAGCAACCACTTGCGCAGTAACAGAATAGGGATATCTGCCAGTTACTTTAATATTAACCGAACGTTTGCTCACACCATTTTTTTTTACATAACAACGATACCAATCTAGCGTACTCCATTGTAAGTGGCAACTTAACATGACACTGTGTAGAACAACTTTCGCTCTTCGTACAATATGACAAATTGAATGAATTTTTACCAAATTCTGAAACTCCTTAAATAAGAAACAAAACCAGTCCGGGGCATGCATAATATGCGCTATATATGTAGGGCACATACCGCATGCGCTATACCCATATGAATTATTGATGGGTTAGTAAAGTGCAACTGAATTATTGGTGGGGCAGGAAAGTTCAAATATAGCGCGGTTATTTACCGCGCTATACCTAACGGACAAACGTGCCGTCAAGGTAGGAGGGGCAAACGGGCAGGTCGGGTCGGATATGGTTCAGTTCGAAACGAGTAATGGAAAAAACGGATAAATTATCCGGCCCGACCCATATTTAACACGGGTAATAAACGGGTTAACCGGCGGATAAAATGAGTAACCATATTATCCATCCATGACTTCACATTAGCCTCAAGCTCTAATATGAATTTGTTGCCCCTTGCAACAGAAGAACATTACGGAAATAATTTTTCAATAATTGTATTGTCCATATTTTACCCATTGGTTGCCCATTTGGTTACTCATTTTTCTAATGGATAATATGGGTAATTACCCATATTCGACTCGGTTTTAAAAAGTCAGTTATCCAACCCATTTTAAGTGGGTTGGGTTGGGTGGATAACTATAATTTTAACCCATCTTGCCAGGTCTACGTTAAGGTATAGCGCGGCTATTGAGTCCAAAAGAACCACACTTTGGTTCCGGACTCCTCCAAAGTGTAGGTTTAGCAAGAATCCGGGCGAAGTCTTATTAATAAGATTCTTTATTTGAAGTAATAGCAGTGTCCAATTTCTAGATAGGATATTTAGCTTCTGAAGAAACAACAGTATGTACTTCTTTTGAGTTTTGGAGCTGAACCATTACCATGTTAGTAATTCAGCTACCTAATATTTCTAAATATTTTTTGAAATTACTAATTATATTTTGAAATACTTGTTCGACAGATTCTTGTACCTATTGCGAATGGTTCCGAGGAAATTGAAGCAGCTACTATTATCGATGTACTTCGACGAGCAAATGCTCAAGTAGTAGTGGCATCTTTGGAAGATACATTGGAGATTGTCGCTTCCAGAAAAGTTAAGCTAGTAGCAGATGTGCTCCTTGATGAAGCTGCTAAGCAGTCATATGATCTTATCGTCCTGCCGGTGAGTGCGATCTTCTGAAATGCTATAAAGCTCCTTGAAGTTCTTGTCTTACTGTAATCTACAAATATACAGGGTGGTCTTGGTGGTGCCCAAGCATTTGCCAACTCAGAAAAGTTGGTTGACATGCTGAAGAAGCAGAGAGAATCAAGCAAACCATATGGAGCAATGTGTGCATCTCCGACTCTAGTCCTAGAGCACCATGGGTTGCTCAAGGTAAGAAGATATTTTCAATCCCTTGGAAGTTGATTGTTGAACTATTGTAAAGCAACTGAATATTACCTCAAGTACTACAATTTGTAAATTACCTTGGCTATCAGGAGAAGAAAGCCATGACTTGAAGGTCCTGCATATTACCTCAAGCACTGGATGAGGCTTGTTGGTTTAAGTCTCTTGCAGAATAACATGCTTGCATTAAGACAAGTTTATGCGTTTGAGAATTTGACTGCTCCATATCTGAATTGAATATTTGGCTCTGTTAGTTGACATTCTTTGTTTCTTGCTATCCAGGGTAAAAAGGCTACTGCCTTTCCAGCTATGTGCAATAAGCTCTCAGATCCAAGCGAAGCAGAAAATAGGGTGTTGGTTGATGGAAATCTTGTTACTAGCAGAGGACCAGGAACTACCATGGAGTTTGCACTGGCCATTGCAGATAAGTTTATTGGCCGCAAGGAAGTACTAGAGCTAGCAAAGAAGATGGTTTTCTAAGTAAAATCTTTTTGCCTGTCTTCCGTCTTTAGGATTATATAGGCACCCATAGTTGTAAACTTGTAATAAACTTTGCCATCAGTGTGCACTTAAAATAAGTGAAATAAGTGTGTTGGCCAAGCTGTTTACGAGTTACTCAGTCGCATTTGCTAATTTCCTATTCAATGCCATAGCTTTTTATGCCGGTCTCTTCCCTCCCAAATAGATCTGTCGTTTATCTCATTTTGGTCATATTACTATCTGGTTGTTATTTATGCTGCTTTTACATCGTTGTTGTGCTTCTTGTTTTTATCTTTAATAATGTGTGCTTATGCTTCTATGAGTCGAAGGTCTATTGGAAACAACTTCTCTATCTCAACAAGGTAGGGGTAAAGCTGCATACACACTACCCTCCCGAGACCCCACTATGTGAGATTATACTGGGGCTGTTGTTGTTGCTTCCCTCTGAATAGTATAAGTTACAGTCGCATGAGCTTGAATCTGTAGTTGTCATCGAGCGGACCATCAAGAACTCTAATTATGTAAGATGCTTGGGGACACAATAGAAGCCATCATCTCTTTGGGTCGTATTATGTTTTTCATTTCGACAGGATAACATGTGCGGAGATGTTTTATTGAAATACGGAACTGTTCGCTTATGACTTCAAAAACAATATACATCTTGTAAGGATGTTTGACAAATAGGTGTAGTAAGTTTCTCTTGAGTGCTGATAACGTGAAGGAGCCTGGTTGAATTCTTCCACGGCTTGTGAATTCCGAAGTACATGTTAATGGTGATTGGTTTTCTCAATTGTTTTTAACTGGTGTTGTTAAAAGAGGTATTGGTTCTTTTATAGACATTTCCAAGTTGAGTTTTGCTTTCCTACAATCTTTAAAGTGGAGGAAAAGCCCTTAGATTATTCTGAGTCTTAAAGAATGCAAAAGTTGGGTTACTTAAAATGAATTTAATTGTAGTTTCATGACCTTAATAGCTCACCATGGTTGACTCCAATAAGTTTTCGTGATTATCTGCTCCTATTATTGTTGACAAATCTCTGGTGACTGTAAATCAATCCACTTGGAGTCTCCTTTATTACCAAAAACGGAACCTTTTGCATGTAAGCAATCTTTCGTCAAATGGTATTAGCAAGCCCATGAAACATATTGTCCCTAAGACTCTATTATGGTTGAGCATGGTATAATATTCTGAATCGAGTTCATCAAAGTAAGAACAATGGTGGATATAGGATTCTATATTCAGCACTACATTTACTTCTCTTGTTTAGCGATTGGTGTTGACTTATTATTAATAAACATAATTTAAGGCCGTGTGACTACACTTGCAGAGCAACTAGCTAGTCAGTGAAGTTATTTAGGCAAGTTAGTCGGTGTCCATGTGCTGGTAGTTTCTATAAATAGATTACTGAGAATAAGGATTTGTACACTCGTTTGGAATCATTAAATGAAAATTGCACAAGTTACTCTCTTACTCTCCACTCTTCTTATAATTCACTTTTCTTCTATCATGTTCATGTTCATGTTCAACTTAATATTATGTTCACATCATTTGTTGTTTCTATAAATCATCATTGCTGGATTATTAAAGTCACATACTTGTAAGGTCGGAACTGCAGCTGAAGTCAACCGTCGATATCGAAAAAGCACGAAAACTAATGATTTTGAGTGTGAATGTGTTTATTCAGTGACCCATAACACTAAATTCGCTTATGACTCACTTATCCTTTCTTTAATCTTGAATATGCGTTAAGGATGGGTTATGCATTTTGTCATTTTACGTTAGTCTTACATTCCCAATAAGGGAAACTCCATTTCGACCTCATCAACAGAATTTTAGTTACTAATTTCGAAATAGCCTAACAAGTATTTTGTATTGACTTTTAATTAGACACGTTTCAATTGGGATTCATTATATATAATATAGAGGAATTTACTTAGAATACAACCTTTTAAGGATTTATTTAAGTTTTCTACGACATATCTTAAAATATTTCTCTGAGATTCTCTCTCACCTAAAACATATCTATCCCTATTAATTTTCCCTAATTTCTCCGGTGAAAGATATTTCCAATATATCACAAGTGTCTTTCCGCCTTTTCTTCGTCCCATACATTTTGTTCAGTATATATAATCATAATATACATAGGCTATATAATATATATATATATATATATATATATATATAACACATAATATAGCTATGCTATACTATTAATATAAATTTGGTATAATACATGAATATAAATAATAAATGTGATATATCAATTCGAATATAAATGATATTATGTGTACTTTTCGTATGTAAATAGATTATGTATATCCTACTCCAAATGTAAAACATGTATTGATAACATATATTAAGTATACTATACGTACATAATATAAATAATATACGTTGAATATTATTCCAAATATATATATATATATGTACTTACAAAGATAAAAAATAAATTGTTTTTATTGAAAAGTGGAGTTTCGTCAAAGCCAATATGCTATCAATATCACACTTCTATATATATTCTATATATATATATATTAAAGCTAAAAAGTTACCATATATAGTTGACATTGTGGTCAAGCCAAGTGGTAACCTAATAAATATCAATAATATATGGTAACTTTATTCTATATTTGACTATGTTAGTCAAATAAAAATATATATATTAAAGGATAATTTTGAATTAATAGATAAAAAATTTAAATTTGAATTAAAATAATTTTTTTTTATCTTTTGTTACCATGTTATCATATTTATCATATGCAATCATATCAGGAACTTTTGCTATCTTAATTCAAATTATTTAAATACTACTTCACCTCTGGCAAAAAAAAAAAAATACTCCATATATGATATAACTTTAAACTCTTTTACATTTAGAATCATATAATTGTAGTTCTTTAAAACACCGTACCTAGATTTGAATAAAGTAATTTTTTTTTAAAATAAATATAGTATATAGGGTACACGTCTATGTTTATCAAGATAACAAAAAAAAGTTTAAAAGTTGATAAAAATTTACTTAGATATATAATGAAGTAAACCTACATGCTAGAGAAAGAAACATTACAAAAATCAGTCAATATTCAACACATGTTATTTTTTTTCTTTTTGAAATATGTTTATTTGAAGAGTCAATTTATATAAATGGGCATCAAACAAATAATAATTTTTTGGCTATATAATTGCTATCATTAATTTCTATTTAACACCTTCTAGGAATTGAAGGATACAAGCCGAAATATTTTTTCATTGAAGAATATTAGTTTTGAATCATTAGATTATGTGAAAGATTTTTTTCTCGAATTCAAAAAGAGGGATATTTGTTTCTAATTGATAGTTTCTATAGCAATTTTCAAGTGTAACAAAAAGTATATTTTTGAAAAATTGGTATGACATGAAATAATTATTTTTAAAATGTAAACAAATTATTTCGAAATGAGATTATTTTTTAAATTATAATGTAATTTTAAAAATAAACCATAAGATATTTTAAATTTTAGTAGAGAGTTTTTAAAATAATTATAATAGAAGTCATACCATGGATAAAATCAAGAAACCGAAATCTTATGGATTATTACATAAATATCCAGCTTGATTTATTGCTTACTTTTTATAGCTAATATACATAGATGATATACTGATTACACACGATTATACACCTGTTATATATGAATTATATATAAGCACATTCTCAATTTAAAGTGGTTGGGTGAGCACCTATTTAGGTTGATAAGATAAAGCCAAAAGAAACATATGACAGAATTTAAACCAAAGACTAAAAATATAAATAAAGTTCTTATGTAGATAATTTCTATCAAAACTCATCCTTTTATTACGAAATAAATTAATTTTGTGTAACAAAGAAAGAAAAAAACAAAAATAAGATAGAATATAAATATAGAAAAAACTGCTTGGCAATTTTAAGATAATATATGCAATGTTATATAATAACAATCAATTAATCTAACATTTACTGATTTAAAGAACAAAAAATATGCATATGTACACTACTAAAAAATCAGGTTTAGCAACGGACAAATTTTGTAGCTAAATAGAAAAATCAGCCGCTAATCTCATTTAGCAACAGAATAGCAACGAATTATCAAGAAATTATGCTAGCTACGAGTGTTTTAGCGACAGATTAACGACGACGTTCGTAACTAATTCTAATTTTTTTTAGTGGTAGGGTATTCAAAATTTCAAATATGTGGCTAGAGATATCGATAAACTCAAAATGGAGTCATACTGAAATAAAATTTCACCGGCCAAATAATCATTTATATTTTTAGATAGTTGATTATAGTGGATTTACATTAAGGATAATATCTTCACTTGCATCATTATAAAGATATCATTATTGAAATATATATAATGTTGTAGAAATTGAAATTTGACAATAGAAATATTTTTTCTATAACATATAGCATACCAAATAAGAATTCAAGTCGTGGTAATAGAGTCACGTCGTAACCAAAGAATCGTTCATATTGTGCTAACCTTTGTGCTTTGCCATAGCTCATTAATACGAGTTATTATTTCGCTTTGTGACTATTTTTAGGTTCCAATGACACCAATACGAATGGTGCAAAAATAAAAATCACTACGAGATTTAAGAAAACGTTAACCTTTTTCATGTAGTCTTTCTTAATCAATAACTAATGATTATCTATAATTATCTATAAGGTTTAAATTTTAAGATTATTTAAATCGAATTCAAATAACTCACATATTTAACATAATTAATGCCAAATATCAAAATGGAGTCATACTAAAAAGAAAATCACTGGCTAAAGAATTTTTTAACTTTAGATAGACGACTAAAATGAGTTTTGAATTAAGGATAATATTTTTACTTACATTGTTATAAAAATAATTGTTACTGAAAAATAAACTTTTAGAAACTGAAAATTTAAAATAGATTTTTTTTAGAAAATATCAACACACCAAATAAGAGTTCAAGCAGTATATAAAGAGTCAAGTTGTATCCAAAGAGCCCTTCATAGTCTCAACCTTTGACTGTTTGCTTCCTGACTATTTTTTGGATCCATGACACCGGCGAGAATGATACTAAAAAGGAAAAATAGAATTACAACTAGGAGATTTGAGAAATGTTTAATCATTTTCATGCAGTGTTCCTTAATTTATATCCAATGATTATCTATATTTATCGAGAAAATTTTAATTTTAAGATTATTTACATATAGTCCAAATAACTTTTAGGGATAGTGCGCAATCACTTTCTCTGATAGAAGCTTGCTTCTTCAAGTTCAAGTTTCACTTGCTGGTTCTCATTTACTCTTCAATTCCAGTAGTTAATATTACACGTAAATATGATGATATTGGGCTATACAGCCCTTTTATGTGAATTATTATTATCAGTAACATTTCTAGTTATTACATTTCGAAAAAACAGACAGCTTTTTATAAGAGCAATGATTTTTTAAACGAGTCATTTTTCTTGGGTGGCTATTCAGACTTCCTGCAGGCGAGTTGCAACCTGAAATCCGAACTGTGGACGGATGTTTTGGAGTTATCTCACTTAGTAGCGGAGCAGTCGCGTCCGGATCTGATCTGTTTACTCGACAATTCATCCGGTGACTTCACGATCGCCAAAGAAGCCCAAGAAGCATCAAACATTTCCGATGAGATCCATGGAGCAATTCATAGATAGCAAGCACTAGCTCCCGGTGCGACTTCATAATTCGAAAGTGAAAAATTAGACTCGAAAGCATACGCTTGTTAGAGGTGATCCATGTCTTCCATTTTTGCCTAACCCATTCGTTCACAGCTTCGCCACTCTACCGAGGGTCGAGGGGGCATACTATGTGTAATGATTCCTCCATTCACAATAATTAATAAATAAAAAGAGAAAAAAAAATCATTCTATTTCGACAAAAGATTTGAGTATGGGACGAGAACTCGCACATTTTGTTCTCCTTGTTGACCAAGCAAGGCTGCACTGAGACGGAGAACACCAACGGAACACTCTCTTACTCCCACTGATCAGCCAGTGTGCTATGACAACCATAAAAAGATAAAATGATTCAATCGTCAAAATCAATAAAAAGGCCAACATGGACCAATATTCAAGCAGATCAATCTTCTTGGGAGGTATTGCCCACGGAAAGGAAAAAGTTACTTCCGAATTAGGAATAATAAATAAAATAAAAACAAAATAAAATCTATGCCCGGTTCACAAGATTCTACCACTGCAAGGCCTAGTTGCCATTCTCCCATTACTCAACTCGTCCAAAGGACAGGACCCCCGCACTGTAAAAAGTTATTTATACAACTCATGATATATATTTTAGAATGTTTCTGATTAGGGGTTTAGGTGGTGGCTTGTTTAGGGCAGCAAAAGGCGACCATGGTTTTTTCATTCTCTACCCCTTTCGACTTCTTCTTTTTACAGATATGTGTCGTCTTCTTCATTGATATAACTTTTTTTTCTTTACCAAAATTGTATTCAGAGATACAGTTATTATATGCGAAATATTTTATGTACTCTTGTAGGCTCAGATTCTGCCCGATTTGAGTGTAATTTTTTGTATTTTATGTATTCCGAAGAATATTTTGCAAATTCTTATATCTTTTGAATTTATGTTGTTTGAATACAGTTGAATTGAATACAATGTAAAAGTAGTAATTGAATAAATAAAATGAATTGAATACAACTGAATATGCTTATATTTTTTTAATTTTTATTGTTTGAATACAAATGAATTGAATACAGTGCAACAATAGCTATGAATAAATACCGTTAATTGAATATAATCTTTAATACAACCAAATTGAATATAGTAAATTGGATATAGCGGAATACAACAAAACTGTATTCATTGATACAGTCTATCCAACGCGCACAAATACAAAAGATACAGGCTCATCGCAAAGTAAATTTTGCTATGGATAGTAAATATGAAAACTGTAGCTGTGCCACGTAAATAGCCTCTAAAGTATAGTGGTTTCTGAAAATTCATTTTTTTTTCTTGGTTATCTTACTGGTGTAACATAAAGAGTAGATTTTAGTAATTTTTGATCCAGCCCATTTTAACGCAAATAAAGTTAGGTTGATTTTTAGTCCAAATTGATCAATGAGTAGTAACTTTGTTGAAATATCTTAGAAATAATTCTTTTTTGTTTGATGCGTTATATATGACCATAATAAAGGAAAAAAGTCTAATTTAGTAATTATACAATTCATAAAAATATACACATATTGACTCAACCTATTTTGATCCGCATGAAATCAGTGACACCCCCAATAATTTTATTACTGTTCTCTATGAGAGAGAAATTTTTAGTCAATGTATGTCCCATAAAGAAAGAGCAAGTAAAATTTTGCCACGTAAACTTGTGCAGCCAACCTTATCTTTTCTATTGTATTCTTTTCCTTTTTAAAAAAAAAATACTGGACGCCAATATATAGTGAACAAGTGGTCTAACACTAAATTATCTGTTAAATTGTTTAGCTGGAAAAAGAAGAAGCTAGGTGATAGGCTTATAAAAAGTCCAACATGAAGATTTCTCATCGAACAAAAAAATAACTCCGTTTCAATTTATGTGAACCTATTTACTTTTTGATCGGTTCTAAAAATATGATTCATTTTTAATTTGAAAATAATTTAGCTTAAACTTGTAATTCTATCCTTACTGAGAAACTTTTATAGTCACACAAATACTCTGGTCCCGTTTTAACTTGTTTAGGACCACAAATTCCAAAAATCTTCATTTTTACTTAAATTCCGTACCCAATCAAACTGGTTCACATAAATTGAAACAGATGAAGTACTTTTTATTTACTAGCCAAATAAGTCAAAGTAGGATTTTGAACTTAATTTTTACTCACGTGACACTACTACTATTTAAAGAGTAAAATAATTAATTTACAGTTCATCCAATATAAATATTTTAAATTATTAACTATTACTCGATTACTTATGCTACTTTTATACAGAAGTAAATTATATTTAGACTACTTTAAGGAAATTATGTCTGAATTAACATTATGATCGGAACTCATATTTTATGTGCTGAGGGCAGCCCGGAGGTTTAGTGCACGCAACCTTACTTTATATTTCTGTAAGAGTTATATTTTACTTGCTAAAAATTTTAAACATTGAATTTCTTAAATTTATTTTCTAGATCTGTCTCATAAATTATATTGGGAAAAGTTTAAGGAAATTATGGCGCGCATCATGCTCATTGTCCCTTTACAATTTTAAATTTTAAAAAAATATCCGGGACAAAAAACCAATTGACGAAATTATGTCTGAATTCAAAATACTATGTGCTTTGACATTGCGTAGCTGATAAAGTTGCTGCCATGTGACCTGGAGGTCACGTGTTCGAGCCGTGAAAATAACTTCTTGCAGAAATGTAGGGTAAGGTTGCGTACGATAAACCCTTATGGTCCGGCCCTTCTCTGGACTCCGTGCATAGCGGGAGCTTAGTGCACCAGACTGCCCTTTAATCCTAAAGTTTACCATTTGGCCACATTTTCTACGTATAAAAAGGCAAAGGTGAGTTTTTTTCAGCGTGTCGGATGTACGTAAGAGCTTTACTGCTTTGGTAATGACGTGCTAACAAATATAACAATGGCCTGCAACTCTTTACTCTTAATAGTCTTATTAATGTTCTAAACCAAACTCTTCCTCTCCCAAAGTCAAAACAAGTCTTTCTCTCTCTACTCTTCATTCCCCCCCCCCCCCCCCCCACGCCTTTCTCCTGCTGGCTGCTTCAACAAGTAATTCAAATATTTATGCCCTGTTATTTGAATTTTCATCTTTGTTCTCTTGTAAATTTCACTGCTTTTAATGAGCTAAAAAGATTATGTGATCTTTGAGAATTTTGTGCTTTTTCATTGGTTAATCAGGTTAGTGTTTTCTCTCGTGGCAGATCTATAATAATTTAAAAGTTAGTGGATTTGGATTACATACGTTTATTCTATCTATTAAATTTCGTTTTTTTTTGTGGGAGCTAAAAAAAGTGGTTCTTAATTGATCTGCTGAGCTGCTTTTAAGTCATTATTATTAGTATTTTTTATTAAAAGGTTCATTTCTATTTTTGGTAACTTTACTTTATTTTCCTACTGCTGCATATAAACGCGTACTAATTTTGACGTAATTTCTTACTTCTCAGTTTATTTTGTTTTAGATCTTTGAATTTGTTGTACCTGTAATTATTATCTGTTTTTTGTTGCCATGTTCGTTTGAATTTGTCTGGATGTATTGTTAGTAGTGATGTCTTGAGCCGAGGGTCTATCGGAGACCGCCTATCTATACCCTCAGGCTAGAGTTAAGGTGTGCGTACCCACTAGCGGTAAGGTTCGTTGTTGTTGTAGTATTGTTAGTAGTGATGAAAATGCTGCTTCTGACCAGTAGGCTCAAAATTGTGCTTTTAAAAAAATCTTTTTCGGGTTTCTTTATGGTATTATTTCTTATTCAATTCGTTTCTTTTGGTAGAATTTTAGGTGCAAGGCGCAAATTTTCTCCATTTCTTACCGTATCTTTATCAGTGTTAAAGGGAACTAAATTTTGTTGAAATGAAGTGTTAACATGTTGCTTTGTCATGTCACAGGCTTGGCAGCAGAGTTCTTTTTTCTGTGTATTGTCTCTAACAGCAAAAGTGGTGTAAAAATGACTTGTTTTGGTCTCTGCCTAAGAGGGAGTGCATCTCCAACACACAACCATCTAACAGAAATTGATGAAGGTCGAAATTTCAAATTTTCTCATTTCTCCTTCTTGTAACTGTTCCCAGCTTCTTTAGTAGCACAGAGTTGTTATAATTAAAGATTCTTTATTCTTGGGGTGCGGCCCTTCCTCAAATCCTGCGGGATGCTTAGTGCACCAGGGTGCCCTTTTTCTTTTTTACTTTGCTCTTCTTAAGCGTGGAAAGGCATTGCCTTTTCCATACATGATCTCTCAGTAATAATTCAAGTAGTGGTCAATGAAGTGAGAGAAGAACCATGAGGTTTTAGGCTAAAATCTCAGTGGAGGCAAAAGAATACTAGTAGATGATTTCTTCGGATCTGCCTAACCCTTGGTTGGCAAAGTTACCCGGTACCTATGCTGGTGGGAGATAGCAGGTACCCGGTGGAATAATCGAGGTACGGGCAAGCTAGCCCAAACACCATCTTCATTAAAAAAATGATTCAAGTTGTTTTTTCATTCAATACATGTAAAGATTCCTCACTAGATTTCGTATTGTTGCAGAAATTTCAACCATTGAGAACGCAAGGGTGTATCGTTACAAGGAATTGCAGGTTGCAACCGAAGATTTTTGCCCTGTAAACAAAATAGGCAAAGGAGGGTTTGGCTCTGTATACAAGGTATTTTATTCTCTACAAAAAGATCTTCAGCTTTTGCATTTCCGTTCAATTAATAAGCTAACTTTATATTCTAATTGTTAGGGGAGGCTAAAAGATGGAAGATTGGCTGCTATTAAGGTGCTTTCTGTTGAATCGAAACAAGGTGTACGGGAGTTTTTGACAGAAATAAAGGTGATCTCAAGTATAGAACATGAAAACTTGGTGAAGTTGTATGGCTGTTGTGCGGAAGGGGATCATAGAATATTGGTGTATGGCTACCTGGAAAATAATAGTCTTGCTCAAACTCTGCTTGGTCAGTTAAAGTCCTTTGTCATTGTTATTTTTTAACTTTTTCTTTTTCCTTTCTTTGGTTTGTACTTGTGGCATGGATAGTGAAGTTTGCTTACTCACAGGTGGTGCCCATAGTAGCCTCCAGTTTAGCTGGAAAACACGAACTAAAATATGCATTGGCGTTGCACGAGGACTTGCATTCCTCCATGAAGAAGTCCAGCCTTATATAGTTCATAGAGACATTAAAGCAAGTAACATCCTTCTCGACAGAGACCTGACCCCAAAGATCTCAGATTTTGGTCTTGCTAAGCTTATTCCAGCTGATATGACCCATGTTAGCACTCGTGTGGCAGGAACTTTGTAAGTTTACAGATTATTATGCTTTTATATTTCTTAGACAAAATGCTTATGGTGAATCCCTTGGTTTGGTGTATGAATTAGAATGAATATTCAATTCAGAAACGATGAGGATTGTTCCGAGCTAAGATAATTCAAAGAACAAGATGATGACTACTAGTAACAATGTTATTGTTTGGCGAGCTTATATTTTCTCACTAGACAATTTATATTCCTTTTATTCAAGCTATTGCTCCCTTTGATACTGCTATTTACATAATCATCAGGATCTCTAGGGGGATATACAAGATCAACTTGTCTTATGTGATATTTTCTTGATGGACAATAAATAGATACCAAAGTCTGTTAAGGGTTTAATGCTAAGCTGGCAGTATCAAGTGATACCTAGAGAGATCAAGCTGATATGGAGACTATCCCTCTTTGTACTTTTGGACTATTTGTCTCTTTGAGGGGGAAAAGGAACATATTTTTAGAACTAAAAATAGCTGTTTACGTAATCTTTACTTTTGGTGTAAAAGCAGTCTGTTAGTTAATCTTGATTTGTATATGAATTTTCTGGATTACTAGGAAGAAGGATGTAGTAGTTTGCTTCTTTTTCTCATGTGGTATCTATCTTACCAAAACTAAAATACCTTTTGGCATAGAAAGGTTAAAATGTGTGGGATGCAGAAACCAACACCAGAGCTGGAAAATTACCTATTTCAGACTTCGACTCTGTGGAAGTTTATTTTCGACTTAACTCATATTTTCGTCCTCTTCTATCCTCTAGTCTGGATAACGGTTCTTCCACTTGTGTTTAGAAGAACCATGAGAGTGGTAGTTTCACTACTTTCTTTTGTTCACACTCATTGGTATAATCTTTTTCCTATTCATAGTGCTCCCATTTTTAGCTTTATATTCGACAGATGAGCTTCCAAGTCTAGGAATACTATTTCCCTTGTCTAAATTATAGGAGGTGGATTTTCTAGTTTGCACTTGATCTTCACATTAACTTCTTTCTGCATTTCCTAATTGTACTCTGGATCTTGGAGAGGTCAAGCATGTGCTCATCTGATAGTCTTTCTTGCCTTATGTTGTCCTTTATAATTTTCCTTGCCTTTATTCTCTGAAACAAAGCAATGAATTTAAGTTGCATTTGATATTTGCACTGCTCTTTTTCCAGGAGTTATAGCTGAGGTTGTATAGTGTTTGTTTAATCCAGGATAGTTCCCTTACTGTGAATGACTTCATTATCGTCATACTTTGCAGCTCTGGTTGAACTCAAGAAGGTAAGTTACTCTAGGAATTTGCAATGCCTGGAGTTGGGTGGTGTGATCGATTTGAGCTTGATGAGAGTGCTAAGTAGTCCTCTAGGTATACCAGGCTAGAGTTTCTTGTCTTCTTTGTAGTGGATAGACAGACTTATATTTGGACGGTCGTAGGATCAATTGGTTAGTGGACAAATTATATTTAGATTATAAAGCTGGGATTATAATGAGTGAAATGTCAATGAAATATTGTATTTATATCAATTTGGTTCTTCACATTAACTTTTGGATGTTTAAATTAATTTCGCAATATCAAAGCATCTTGTCCTTCTTCATAATATTTGATCTTCCTAAATTGAGGAATGCTCCATCTTGAAATTTGAACATATCGCTGCGAAAGAATTGTGCTGTAAGCCGTAGCACTTTTACTATCAAGGCTAGTCAAAAAAATTGTAATGTTAAAGTGATGTAACAAAGAAAATTTGAAGTACATGCAGATGTTTAAATTATGTAACGATTACTTTTTTCTTTGATATGTATGTCTCAGTGACTACATTTTGTCAACGAAGTGCAACTTTATTGTCTAATTTAGCAGTAGTGAGGAGTTAATGACACAATATTTGGTGTTAGTAGATTAAAATGCAAGAAAGAGAATGTAGAAGAGCTTTTGTCATTACCTTGAGACAGAATGCCTTGATCTCTTTTAAGTCTGTTCCACTCCCGTTCAGGTGGTGTAGTTGACTATCTCATAGGCTCTCGCTCTTTTCCAGTTTATAGCTGGGCTAATTCTTTAGTATTCTTACTTCTACAGTTCACATCCAGCTCTATATATTCTCCTTCCTGATCCTGGTATGTTGTAAATGAAAATGCAGAAAGGCTATTGATGGTTTTATTATACATTAAGCTAAAACTAGAGACAGCATGGCATTATTTTCTTGTTTTTCATTGTGTATAAATTCTAACATGCTTATTATTTATTTTGTAGAGGTTATTTGGCCCCTGAGTATGCCATCAGAGGGCAGTTGACCCGGAAAGCAGATGTATACAGTTTTGGGATTCTCCTTTTGGAAATCGTTAGTGGAAGATGCAACACAAACAAGAGGTTACCTATTGAACAACAATATCTACTTGAACGGGTATGTAGATATTGTTCTGTTTCTGTTGGATCCCTTTACCTGCCGAACGAAAATATCTAAGAACAGAATTGCTTCTATATATTATTAAATATGAGAGATATATAGCCATTGGATTCTCAACCGCTCATAGAACATGATGAGATGATCAACATAGGTGGTTAAATTATTTGGTCATTGGTTTAAATTCTTCTTGCGCTCCTGCCGACATCATCCTTCAACCCTAACCTTGTAATGGAAAGTAACGTGGTTGAAGCAGCTTATAGTCCGAAGACCATTTAATCCGTTGTTCATATATGTTTTTCTATCTCAGGCAGGCTTATTGATATAATCTTGACATAATGGCTTGCTTAAGAGCAGAAAAAAAAATATAAGCAATTTTGACATTTGATGTAACAAATATTTATCCAACCAATGAAAAAGAAATATGATTGCCATCCCCAGCTCAAATAGAAATGAGATATAAGGGAGAGTTGTATAACATACAATAACTTGATATGCAGGCATGGAAACTGTACAAGAAGGGGGAGCTCATTGAATTGGTAGATACGTCATTGGGAGACGACTTCAATGTTGATGAGGCTTGCAGATTCTTGAAGGTGTCTCTCTTATGCACCCAAGTCATGCCCAAGAGCCGGCCATCGATGTCCACTGTTGTGAAATTGCTGATTGGTGAGATGGAAGTGGATGGCGATGAGATATCTGAACCAGGCATGTTATCAGACCTACTGAGTCTCCGGAGTAACAAGAATACCTCATCAGGCTCACTGTCTGCTGGCTCAGGAAATCAAGTTGATTCCTCTTCATCTGTGAACACAACAATGACACATGGAACTATGACTTTCACATCAATAAATGACCGAAATAGCTGAGCTAAACACAGCATGGTAAAACCCATGTCCTTGTCTATCATCCTTTTATCTATTGAGTTTATTTCTTGGTAAGTTTTGCTCTCTAGCTTGTGGAATTAGGAGTTCTTTCACTTCAATTATATTCTAAGCTGTAAATATGACCTCGAATTTGTATAATTAGATTAGGTAGTCGATGATTCATTGAGACTTTTCTTATTTTTTTTCTATTTAAGTACATGTCATAATTGTACCACGAGAGACAATGTTCTTGGAAATGCAATGATTTGTAAGCGTAAAGCTTCCATGGAATATACAGTATTGGTGTATAGGTTCACTGCAAATGGCTTGAGTGGTTTCTCCTTGGACATCATTTATTATCTTGCCATAGTTCTCACAGGGTCACCCGCAGTATACACTACTCTCCCTATGCGTGAAATGCATTGTGGACATGGACAGTGAATGACAGAAATGAGTCTCCTGATGTTGTAAGGTTTGTCCCTGGACCAAGTTTACCTTAATATCTCATTCTTACAGAATTATAACATGGATCGGAGAACTTTTATTTCATATGAAATCTGAACATGAAAGAATATATTCACCTCAACGACTAATCCATCTTCTTGAGTGTAATTACATCTACTTTCCCAATCAATTTAATAATCTGAATAAGAAGTGAAAGAAAACTGGAAAAGACAAAAGAATGAAAGGCCTAACTTCTGGTTCTGTAACATCTGTACCACAAAATTAGGTAACAGAGGACTCTGTAACCTAAGATGAAACACAGCATCACAGCTAAGTTGCTCCATTTCTGTGATTCTTTGAGGTCTTGCTGTCTCAAGAAGTCATTTGCAAACAACTTACATTCTCCTCTTTCACTTTCTAAACATCTTTTCCCTCCCTTGCCTCCATACTCATTTATCAAGAAGCACTCAAATGGGTACTTAAACAGACTTAAGTAATGCATGAATATCCAGTAATTAGGTATCTTCTCTTTCGAAAGGAAATAGCCTGAGAACAGGAAGAAAGACCCCATCAAGCCAGCAATAATAGATGTTCCCATGATGAAATTTGGCACAAGTGCACTGAAACATGCTGTGAAAGAATTTGACATTAAGACAACCATCCAAACCACCATAGCAAAGTAGAGGAACCCATCCATGTTTCGTCTCAGACCAACGAGCCAATAAACTGGGACAGTGTAGAGAAGGCCAACCATTAAGAGGAAAGGAAGGAAGACAAAGGTGTTAGCCACAACATAAGAGGATACTCTGTATGCTCCTCTTGAAGTCTCCCTCATAAAGATCCTTCTCTCTTGCAGGAAAATTGGCAAGCCTTCTGTCATGGTGGAGAGCAAGAATGTTAGACTGAATGCGAAGAATCCTAGTCTGGTCTGAAAAGCAACCTGCCCTAGGTTGTTATCAACATTCATGAATATTGACCCCAATATAAAGCCTGCTACCAATGCTTGTATTATTCTGGTTGCAAAAAGTTGCTTGGTTCTGAATATGTTCTTGCAAAATCTTCCTCCCAGTATTAAAATCTCTTCAATGTGAGAATTTGAGTAGAAAGGACACTTTTCTACAATGTCATTGTGGTTGGAAATTGTAATTCCCTTCTCATCTACCCTTAGGTTTTCCTTTTTTTCACCATGATCCTTGAGATAGAAATGGATATTGGGAGTTTCAGAAGTTTGAATTACTATGCTGCCTGTGACATCGATGGCAAATTCAAGCACATTGATGTGGGGTGGAATCTGGAGACCCGAAAACTTGATCCTCTCTTCTAGGTATTTCAGTGAACCATTGTGAAGAACACAACCATTTGACAGTAAAACAAGTCGATCAAACAGTTCAAGAATCCGAAAACCAGGTTGGTGGATAGTCAAGACAATTGTCTTACCTTGATTAGCCACCATCAGCTGAAGGAGTGATATGACATGAAGTGCTGATGCTGAATCCAGACCAGAAGTTGGTTCATCAATGAGAATCACAGCAGGGTCATGTACTAGTTCAACTCCAATCGACACCCTACGCCTTTCACCACCTGAAATTCCCATGTTTGATCCTTCCCCAACTCTGGAACTAGCTACATGTTCCAAACCAAGCTCCTTGATCAGCACTTCAACTCTATTTGCAGCCTCTTTTTTCCCACCTGGTAGTCTCAAAAGAGCACTATACATGAGTGTTTCTTCAACTGTAAGCAGAGGAAACAGGGCATCTTCTTGGGTGACATACCCTGATAATCGTCGAAAACATTTGGCATTCACAGGATGACCATTAACTAGTACCTGGCCACTGACTTTTGTTGGTGATATTTTCCCTGCAAGAATTTCTAGCAGTGTTGTTTTTCCAGCTCCACTAGGACCAGCAATAGCTGTAATCTGTCCTGACTTTGCTTCACAATTTACATCCTTTATGATGAACTTCTGAGGTTTCATAGGAATTTTGCAGCAAAAAATCCAACTGAATTCATCATATAAGCTAGGGAGTGCATAGGAAAGATTTCTGGTTTCTATGGTATAAGAAACTTTATTCCGGCCACCGGAATCCGGTGCTGTAACCGGAAGTTCCATAGTAGAATGAGATGAAAAGAGGGTAGAGAGGGAGAGGGATGTTTGGTTAATCAGGAGAGCTGTGAGAAGATGACAAGAGGAGATGAGCTAACACACCAACCATAATCCCCTGTGTTATATTTGTATGGAGAAGGAAAAAGAAAAGCAAGTGTTAAAAAGGAGATTTCTTGGACTTCTTGTCCTTGCCAAAAAACTTGTTGTTGTTGTTGGTTATTTGAAGTATGGAAGATTTTGGTGAATTGAAGTTTGTAAAGTTAGAAATATGTTTGAAGCATAAAGGAGAAAATAGAGGTTTCTTCTTTGTGATTAGTCTTGCAGGTAAACTGTATTGTTGACCATGCAGCCTCTTTCTTGGTTGAAAATTTAGTCATATTTCTTCTCTACCTGCCAGCTCTATTGTTTCTACTTGTCTCCATTCTTAATGTTTTTCTTTTTCTTGTTCACACTTTATTCATTTAACACAACTGTCTAGGATTTTTTAAATCATATTAACTGCTACCTAATCAGATTTTATTGTAAAGGAAATCGTGTTATGCTAAGACATCAGGATTTTTTAATTCCATTTATACCATTGTAGTTTGTCTTTTCAACTAGCAACATTTAAGAAAAAACACACAAAGGTTAGAAACATTAATTTCTAGGTATAACGTAAATGAATATTTTGCTACTATTTTATGTTAGTGATTTAGAGTAATTGAATTCCAAAATGATTAGTCGTTAGTCCTAATATTAAGTTTGTTCCTGTAAATATCTTATAACCATTAGTTAGAGAGAAGAAAAGTAAAATAAAATAAGAATGCATTTCCTAACATATCGTAAACAGTAAACAAAACATTAAAACTAAAACCAACTCCCATGGGCAAAGCAGTAAGTAACGTGCCCAAGCCAGGCCTCTAGTAAACAATTAACTATTAAATGAAGATGTTGTACTTGTGTTGAATTTGGGAGGAAAAAGTAATCCAGATATTTTTCTGCATTTTAGGTACAACGCAATAGTAGAAAAAGGCATCTTTTGGACCTTTATAGGGTTTTATCATCTTTTTCAATAGTTAAGCCTTGATAAAATATCAGTGGGTAGATAGTAAACTAATCTAGAGTTATATGTGTGCTTTGTCCTTTATTTTCCAAACTTTTGGTTGTCAACTTCTTAAAAGGCAAAAAGATGATACTATTTAAAAATAAAGATAATTCTAACATAATTAACAAAAGTGTATAAGTGGAAAATAGACTTGCTCTACTCAAACAAAGGGCAAACATGGCCTTGCTTTAATTAAATTAGACCTCGAAAATGTTTTTGATCGAATGGAATGACCTTTTGTACGGAGCGCACTTATCTTTTTCCATTTTCCATAGTCACTTATTAACCTTATAATGTCATGCATTTCTACTTTATCCATCTCCATACTTATAAATGGATCACCCACTCCGTACTTTACTCCATCTTGTGGCCTTAGACAAGGAGATCTTCTATCTCCGTACCTCTTTCTACTATGCATGAAAATGCTATCAAGAAGTATTAACGTTGCGATCGACTACACTACTTGGGATCCAATTAAACTGTTTAACAACGGACCTCCAATTTCTCACTTATTGTTCGCTGACGATATAATACTTACTATAAAAATTAGTACTAAATCTTGTTACACTATAATTGATCATCTTAATTTCTTCACTACTCACTCAGGCCAAAAAATTAACTTCCAAAAATCAAAATTTTTCTTTTCTAAAAACACGACACTTACAGATAAAACTTTTGTACTTTCCTCCTTCATATTGAAGGAGGGCTCTACCTTTGGGAAATATTTGGGATTTTCTAATATCATCATCACGACCCAGTCCAAGAGATTATCAATTTCTAATTGACAATTTCAAAACACGCCTTACCAGTTGGAAGACAAAATTCCTCTCCAAAGCTGGAAGAATTACCTTGATAAAATCCACCTTCAATTCTCTCCCAAATCATGTCATGCAGCTTACAAAACTGCCTTCTAGTATCCTCCATAGATTAGATCAATACCAAAAAAATTTCCTATGTGGTTCTACCACTTCAATTAAAAAACTACATCTTATTAATTGGGATTGTATTACAACGACAAAACATATAGGGGGTCTGGGTATTCCTAATCTCAATTAAAAAATAATTCCTTACTTGTTAGCACCTCATGGAGACTTTTCCAAAACATCAAATCCTTTTAGGCCTCCGTTATGATTTCTAAATATGCAAATACTAGCTCACCACGCTCCTCTCAATCAACTACTTGGAGAAATATACTACAAGGATAACACTATTGCCAACACGGTATATTATGGAGGTCGGCGAATGGTAACAATATTAATTTTTGGCATGACGCTTGGTTCAAACCAAATACCACACTAAGACAATTACTGCATGGTCCGCTACTCGAACATGAAATAAGTGCAACTGTTTCTTCTCAACGCACAAATGATTCTTGGAACTTATCTTCCCTATCATATACCATTTCAGATTCCATCTTACAAACTTTAATTAACACATACTTTCCCCAAAACAAAGAAGCTTATGATCGTATTATATGGGGGCTGACACAAGATGGAAAATTCACTATAAAATCTCGTTATAATTCACTAAATAATTCTAACACACACTACTCTCAAAGTATGCAAAATTTTACATGGCTATGAAAGTTAAAGTTACCTCCTAAAATTTCTCACTTCCTTTGGCTACTCCTCCACAATATACTTCCAACAACCTCATATCTTCACCATCTCAATATGGTGCCCTCAATGAATTGCCCAGTATGTACTTCCGCTATTGAAACAACAACTCACATATTCTTCGAATGCCAAGTAGCCATTACCCTATGGAATCAACTACAAATAAACATACCACAACTTCCTACGACACACTCCCAGGAAAATGAATGGCTCCATTCTTTCATCACAACACCACAAAGTCCTCCGGAACAACCTCTACCACTACCAACTTTAATTCCTTCCACACTTTGGCACTTGTGGAAGAATTATAATAATAACACTTTCAATCATACAATTGGCTATGTCCACTTGCTATCCCTTCTAAATTCTGTACAGGAATTCTTCTATCTTGGTCCTAACCGCTCAAGGTCACAACTTCATAAAATCCCAATGTACATTAAATGGGAGCCTCCATCTTCACCCTTACTCAAACTAAATACTGACGGAGCTACCACTTCGCATTCGCAACTCTCAGGATACGACGACATAATGAGACTCCTTTGGAAATTGAAAACTAGGATTTTTTGGGACAGTCTATGCTGCAACTCCAATTCAAATTGAACTTCTAGCTTTATTACATGGACTGCAGATAGTTCTTACACACAGGTTTACACCATTGGAAGTGGAAGTGGACTCCACTGAAGTTATCACCTTACTGCAAAATCCTAACGATGTTCACTTTGGTTTAATAAATGACTGCAGGTGCGTCCTCGTTCAACTGGGTAATCCACAGGTTAAACATGTCTATAGGGAGCATAACAAATGTGCGGATAGCCTGGCTCATCACCTTTTGAAGACATCTTTAACAGTCCGCAACACATTATATTATGAAGTACCTGATTTTATCACAACACAACTTTATGCTGACCAAATGGGTGAAGGCTCCCACAAAAATATCTCACCAACGTTCGTGGGACGATCATCACACTCCTTTTGTCTTTTGCACAACCGTCACAATGCACCCATGCAACAAAAGGAGTTCTACTAGGGTTCTTTCTACTACATTTTGTTGTAGTATTTAATATGTTTTAATATTAACTCATTATATGTCATTCTTCACTTATCTCGTAACTTCACTGATACGTGTTGATTTAATAGACCCATGTGGCAAGTCTATTTTCTTTTATTTTTTTGGTAATGAAAGATAATATTCATTAAAGCAAGTACATATTACACAAATATTAAAACATATTAAATACTACTACATAGTACACTTAGACATGGTGCTGTACCGGAGGTTAAGACATATTAAAACATATTAAATATTAAAACATATTAAATACTACATACTACATGGTGCTGTACCGGAGGTTAAGATACACCAGTTAATTTTGATTTGCAAAATTTAGATCTAATCTTACAGAAATAGATCAAGGAACAAAATGAGCAGATAGAATACCTCCGGTAATTCCCAACTATCCCACGAGAGTGATATGCATAATCATTACAGCACTAGACCTCAAATAGAAGAAGACACGGTAAGTCGAATCGACACTAATAGGATATTCGGATATAGGTTCGGGAACCAAACATAGGTGATTCTGAATCTGATTGAAGGAGTTAGAAGAACAACGTCGGACCTTCCGGGAACTATGGAATAAAATTTACAACTAGTGTAATACGAAATTCCAAATAGAGGAAGATATAGAGCTTCAATCGAAAGTCAAAAACATGTTGTCCGAGAAAGCCTAGCCAGATGCGCTGGTCTCGAATCTACTGTTTATATCACTAAATTCGGAAACAACTCTGAGCTCTTCTTGAGAAATGTCGTCTTCTGGTCAAACAATCTCGCGATCGAGTCATCCTTTATTCGGACGTTCCTTGATCTATCATCAATTGGAATAAAAATAAGATAAGCACGCGTCTTGACAACTACGAATACGCATCTCCCATATTGCCTTGTTGAAGGAGAATTATAATATAGAATATTCAAGGGTCCTAAAACTAAATTTCAAGGACCTAGACAAACAAAATATGTGACGCGAGAAATTCATAAAGGGGGCTGTAAAATTACTCAGCTAATAAGGCTTTAAATCGAAAACTCATCAAAGCCAGTAAGACTAGCTCAAATTAAAATATGACATGATCCTCAATAGTATTTCGGAACCTCCGTAGTTCCCAGCTAGAGTAAAAATTATTTGATAAAAAGAGCTCTGGTGTCGTCCCTTTGTTTTCCTTTCTAGGAATTGGACCATTTGAAATTCCATCAATATCGGAACTAGCTATCCTACCGGGGACTATTAAACTCGGGACTGTCAAATTATGATTTTCATGTTCGAGTTCACATACCTCAAAACTCGAACACTAGGGGACTACATATACTTGAAGTGATACAAACAGTTGATCGCCTTGGGAGATACAAACAGTCAAGCATATACACTTCAAATAGTGTTGAACCGGTTCTTCAAAAATACATATACTACACGTGCACAAAAAGGATCGAGAACTTCATATCAGAGTTACGAATCCCACGATAAAAAATAAGAGAGTTTTATATCCGAGTCGAGAATGAAACTTTTCTAAGATCAATACACGCAAATATGTCACAGGAATAAAGTTCACTTTGAACAAACATGTGACTTATATTGGGTCTAGCAACAACCATTCAAGTTAAATATATAAGCCTTTTTAACAACTTATTTTATTATATCTCATATATATTATCCCATTTTATTAGTAAATGACTTACTATTTGACATTATATTCAGATTGATTATCCAGTATACATTAATAAAAATCTCAAATATCATTTTCGAACATGTGTCCCTCTCTACTTGGAAGTATGTTCATATACTCCAATTCAGATTCAACATCCAATAGAACAAAATATTTATTCGGTCCAAATCTACTATATATTTAAAATTTAAACACCCCAAAGTATAAATTTAAGACATCACACCGAAATTATGCAACCAATATATATATATATATATATATATATATATATATATATATATATATATATATATATATATATATATATATATATATATATATATATATATATATATTCAAGTCTGTAAGACTAAACATGAGTACTCAGATAATTTCTTAAAGTGCAACGAAAAATTAATACTCGAAGAAAGTTTCTATAGTATCAGATAATATCTAGACAAACATGTTTGCAATACTTATATCTTTATCGAATTAGAGAATTCTCTCTATCATCCACCACGGTAATAGAAACGTCATCTAACTCAGAAAAGAAACTGAGTAGGTTGGGATTGGTTCGGGTGTTACTCTGACTATCTTCAGAAAACTCTTTCCGTTCCTTGTCAGCATCAAATCTTTTCTTCGGATGACGTACAGAGACATTGTCCGAATCAGTACCCATGGTACTCTCCTTCTTCTTCTTCTTCTTCTTCTTCTTCTTCTTCTTCTTCTTCTTCTTCTTCTTATTCTTATTATTATTATTATTATTATTATTATTATTATTATTATTATATAAGTGGCCTATATCGAAAATTCGATCTTCTTAGGACCCCAAATTTTCACCTTAGGATTTCGTGATGACACCTAGTCTCTAAGACTAGGTAAGCCTAACACACGTGAAAATTAGTAGGAATAACGATTAAGATATAAATTAAACTGGTAAACCATCATAATAAAATCAAAACGGTATTATTATTATTATTATTATTATTATTATTATTATTATTATTATTCTAATGCTTCTTCTTCTTCTTCTTCTTCTTCTTCTTCTTCTTCTTCTTATTATTATTATTATTATTATTATTATTATTATTATTATTATTATTATTATTATTATTATTATTATTATTATTATTATTATTATTATTATTATTATTATTATTATTATTATTATAATGCTTCTAATGCTTCTGCTTCTAAGTGGCCTATATCGAAAATTCGGTCTTCTTAGGAGCCCAAAATTTCACCTTAGGATTTCGTGATGACACCTAGTCTCTAAGACTAGATAAGCCTAACACACGTGGAGAATTAGTAGGAATAACGATTAAGATATCAAATTAAACTGGTAAACCATCATAATAAAATCAAAACGGTACAACAGTCAAATAATTCCCAAAACCGGTGAAATAGAGTCATAAGGTCTATAAAAAATGCACTAGTAATCTTTAAATACAACTCCGTTTGAAATGAAGATAAACAGTAGTAAGGCAAAAGAAGAAGGTGACTCCGAGGCCTGCGAGCTTCAAGCAAGTATATCTTGAAGTCTCCGAAGTAACTAGGTCAACTCACTGGCGTCCGACACGAGCAGAAGTACCTGGATCTGCACAAAAATATGTAGAAGCGTAACAGAGGTACACCACAACAGTACCAAGTAAGTGTCAAGCCTAACCTCTATAGAGCAGTGACGTGGCCAGGTCAAAACACCTACTAGACATGTATAGAATATTATAATAATCTAACAACGGGAAAATAAAGAAAATAAATGACAAATAAGAAATTTATCAAACCCGACTAACAATGGAATTTACAGCAATAAAGGACAACATAGAAGGATATGATAAAAGCAACAATAATCAAATACAGTCAAAATATGAGCGAGATGAATTTAAGGAAAACAATGAAGTAGCCGTTCAAATCAATGAACCTTTCCAATTTAGAGTGTACACCCAATATCACACTGAGGTACCATACCTCATGTTCCCATTTCATAAATCACAATCTTCCTTATATCACCGCGCGAGCCTTGTATTTATTTTAAAATATTTTTTCTGAAATCGCTACACGCGTTTTAGCCTCCTTATCTCACTGTGTGGCTTCAAGTAATTCCCTTACTTGAAACACACGTATAAATACCAATCTTACCGCATTCATTTCAATACCCACCCTTATACCACCGCATGCGTATCAATATCAAAACACTATAATCTACTCACACCATACATGCCCATATTCCACAACGTTTTCCAAAAGCAACGATAACAACGTTACCACAATACATAGCCCACGACTCAACCACAATGTGTACAAGAATCTCAATAACAATAAAATGAACGAGAAATAACTCAACAAGGAAAGGTATTCCAATAACCAACAATTCCAACCACAACCGTGTTAATAACTTTCCACAATTACAACTTCAATCACTCAACAACGAAGGCATTTTCCATGAAATGTCAACTTCCCATTCGAGTATTGTCACGACCCAAATTCTCAATCCTCGATCGTGATGGATCCTAACACCACACTTGCTAGGCAAGCCAATGTTAGAGGGATTTAATATTTAAAATAATTAAAATATTATATTAGGTCTAAATTTATCAAATAAATGAATGCCGAATATTGTTAGACATAATAAAACGAAACTCGAAGCTAATTATAATATCTAGCTACCCAGGGTATGGAGTCACAATTCACGAACTACTAAAGAATACTACAAGTATTTGGCTGAAAGAAAATACAAGCGTCTGTTTTGGAACTAAGTAAAACAGTAAATGAATAAATGGGAGAAGACTCCAGAAATTTGCGGACGCCAGCAGATCTACCACGTGTCTCTGTGCGAATGCTCAGCTACTACTCGAAACTCAACTCTGGCCGATACTTGGATCTGCACAAGAAGTGCAGAGTGCAGTATCAGTACAACCGACCCCATGTACTGATAAGTGCCGAGCCTAACCTCAACGAAGTAGTGATGAGGTTACGGCGGGGCATTTATAATATAACCTGTAAGAAGTGTATAATAAAGTAAGAAGGTAATACTAAACTAAATGAACAGTAACTTGCAACAATTAATAAAATTACTCAGCTAACTTTTCCTGATCTCATCTATAATAAATCATTACGAAAAATTTCCAAAATTTCCCTTAAAATAACAGTAAGAGCCGAATATGAATGACAACGACAAAATAGTGAGTATTCCAGTCTTTATTCTATAATTAGTAAAACATAAATATTCTCCCTTATTGCTCATTTTTGCGGCGTGCAACCCGATCCCACCTGTCCACCTTTATCGCTCCTCCCTATACAGATATCACCTTTATTTCTCCTGTTGCGGAGTACAACCCGATCCTACTTGTCCACCCTTATTACTCCTTGTTGCGGCGTGCAACCCGCTCCCACCAGACAATCACATTTCATCATTTATAATAAAGGTTTCACAAATTAAATCAAAGTCTTTCACAATATTTATGTCTCCATAAATGTAAACAGAATGTTGTACAATTGATAACTTCACAAAATATTAATTCACAGCGAAACCAACCTGTCACGACTCGAATTTCTCACCGTCAAGACCGTGATGGCACCGAACGTTGAACCCGCTAGGCAAGCCAACGTGAATGTTCAATTTACTATTCCTTTATTATTAGTCGTAAACAGGTGAAATACAATATTAACATGAATAAAAGTATAATGAAACAAGGTATACAACTCAATCCAATCTCTTTACGAAATTTCACAAAAATCAAATCCCAGAATATTGGAGTCACAACTCACGGACTGGCTATGAATACTACATATAAAAGGTTTGAATAAAATAAGTACATATGTTTCTGAAATAGCTAGAACAGAATACAAATGAAATAGAAGGGGACGCCAAGGCCTGCGGACGCCAACATGACTACCTTGGTGTCTCCACGTGAGCTGAAGGCAACCTACTTGACTTAATGTCCGTAGGGTCCGGTACCGGGATCTGCACAACAAAGATGTGCAGAGTGTAGCATTAGTACAACCGACCCCGTGTACTGAGTAAGTATGGAGCCTAACCTCGAAGAAGTAGTGACGAGGCTAGGACACGACAACCAAAACAACCTGTGCAATTAATAATATTCGGAGGAATAATAATAACAGGAAGTAAACAACTAAGTACCAAGGAAAAGGGGGGAACATGCTGGGGGAAAGAAATATCAAATAAAATAAGACAACAATTCAATATCAACTTAAACAACAGGAAATAACATCACAGAGAAGACAATGCACGACATCACCCTTCGTGCTTTTACTCTCATCCTCACCAAATAATAATATGCAAGTGCACGGCATCACCCTTCGTGCTTTTAATATCATAATATGGCACGACATCACACTTCGTGCTTTTTCACTCTCATCCTCACAATAATCAATACACGGCATCACCCTTCGTGCTTTACACTCTTCCTCACAATAACCAATACACGACATCACCCTTCGTGCTTTACACTCTTCCTTACCCAAACAATATCAATAACAGAAGTCTGGCAAGGAAAAATCAACAATATGAACCATAATAATAAATCATAACATCCCGACAAGGGAAAAACAATGGAAATATCACCATCCCGGTAAGGGACACAACTATAATAAATCTCACTCAAGTACATATCTTCACATAAAATTTCTTAATCGAAACCAATACTCAACAATATTCATTACCAAGAATTTCCACCAAAATGAACAACTATAAAGTAAACTTCAAGCTATAACACAGTAAATATCAATGAAATCCACATAATTCATAATACCCGACTCACGGGCATGCTTTACACCAACGTATAGGTACTCGTCACCTCACCTATACGTTGAACATGGTATTAACACATAGCAAATAAGACTCAACACCTATTCCCTCAAGCTAAGGTTAGTCCAAACACTTACCTCGACTTCCACGACCAAAATCAAGCCTCAATCACCGCTTTCCCTTTTGAATTTGACTCCAAATAAATTGTATCTAGACATAATTGACTTAATAACATCAATAAATGCTAAACAATTCAATTCCAATGCTTAATTATAGGTTTTCTAGCATTCTTCCCAAAAAGTCAAAAATTGACCCCGGACCCGCTTGGTCAAAACACGAGGTTCGGACCAAAACCCGATTACCCATTCACCCACGAGCCCGAATATGTAATTAGTTCCGGAATCCGACCCCAAAACAGGGTCTAAATCCCAATTAATCAAAAAGCCCTAACTCTACCCAAATCCCTATTTTTCTACCCTTAAGAACATGATTTAGGCCTAGAAATCTAATGGGTGTTAATGAAATTTGAAGAAAACGAGTTTAAGAATACATACCTATGGTTTTGTAGTGAAATCCCTCTTCAAAAATCGCCCAAGTTTGAGTTTAGGTGAAGAAGTTATGAAAATTAGAAGGCTTCCTGTAATGCTACTGTTTTTAGAAAAACTGGGCAAAATTTTGCCTTATGCGTTTCGCGACAAGGCAACCGCGTTCGCATAGGCTACCCTCCCACTGCCCTCTGCGTTCGCATCCCAAGTGGTGCGTTCGCACTATGTTATTAATTACCCATCCCCCAATACTCTATGCGTTCGCGACTACATGGGTGCGTTCACGTAGAGTAATTTTCCTATGCTCCGCATTCACACCCTGTGCCATGCGTTCGCACAGTGTTACCAAGCCCCCTTCCGCGCGTGTGCATTGAGTTCACATGGATACCCATGCGTTCGCATAGGGTAAATTCCCTGGACACCAGCAACAACAAAAATATACCATATTTTCTAAGTAAAAATCACCCCGACGCCTATCCGAAACTCACCCGATCCCTCAGGGCTCCAAACCAAACATGCACACAACTTCAAAAATATCCTACGGACTTACTCGTGCGATAAATTTCCAAAATAACATCTTAAACAGCGTTTAGCATCAAAATCAAAGAAAATTTCCAAAACTTCCAATGTATCAAAATTTACAACTACGGGTCCGAATCACATCAAACGACCTCTGTTTCGTACCAAATTTTACAGACATGTCATAAATATCATATTGAACCTGTACTGGGCTCCGCAACCAAAATACCGTCCCGATAGCATAAATTTCAAAGATAATCACTTTCTAAAATCTCTTATATTTTTCAGAAAAATAATTTCTTTCAAAAATTCATTTGTCGAGCTCGGGACCTCGGAATTCGATTCCAAGCATACGCCCAAGTCCCATATTTTCCTACGGACCCTTCGGGACCGTCAAATCACAGGTCCGGGTTCGTTTACCCAAAATGTTGACTGAAGTCAACTTAAATCAAAATTTAAGGCAAAAACTAACATTTTTCTCAGTTTTTCACATAAAGGCTTCCCGGCTACATGCCCGAGCTGCGCACGCAAATCAAGGAAAAATAAAAGGAGGTTTTCAAGGCCTTGGACGCCGTCTCGACATGTAAAATATGGGATAACCTTTTGGGTCATCACAATCTCCACTTCTAAAACAAACGTTCGTCCTCGAACGGACATAGAAAAGTACCTGAATTGGGGAATAGATGGGGATAACGACTTTGCATATCGGACTCGGACTCCCAGGTAGCTGCCTCGGCAGGCTGACCTCTCCACTGAACACGAACCGAAGGATAACTCTTCAATCTCAACTGACGAATCTGCCGGTCTAATATGGCTACCGGCTCCTCCTCGTAGGTCAAATCCTTGTCCAACTGGACACTGCTGAAGTCTAACACATGGGATGGATTGCCGTGATACTTCCAAAGCATAGATACATGGAACACTGGATGCACAACTGATAAATTTGGTGGAAACGCAGGTCTGTAATCCACCTCTCCCACTCTGTCAAGAATCTCAAACGAGCCAATGAATCTAGGGCTTAGCTTGCCCTTCTTCCCAAATCTCATCACGCCCTTCATGGGCGACACCCGAAGCAATACTCGCTCTCCAACCATGAATGCCAAATCACGAACTATGGTCGGCATAACTCTTCTTCCTGGACTGAGCTGTACGAAGTCTATCCTAAATGATCTTGACCTTGTCCAAGGCATCCTGCACTAACTCTGTACCCAACAACCGAGCCTCTCCCGGCTCAAACCAGCCAACCGGCGATCGACACCACCTACCATATAACGTCTCATAGGGAGCCATATGAATGCTCAATTGATAGTTGTTGTTGTAGGCAAACTCAGCTAAGGCAAGAATTGGTCCCAAGAACCTCCAAAATCAATGACACATGCTCACAACATATCCTCTAAAATCTGAATAGTACGCTCGGACTGTCTGTCTGTCTGAGGATGAAATGCTGTGCTCAACTCAACCCGTGTGCCCAACTTACGCTGAACTGCTCTCCAAAAATGCGAGGTAAACTGAGTACCTCGGTCAGAAATAATGGACACGGGCACACCATGAAGGCGAACAATCTCCCTGATGTAAATCTCTGCTAATCTCTCCGAAGAATAGAAAACTGCCACCGAAATGAAATGCGCTGACTTGGTCAGCCTATCCACAATGACCCATACCGCGTCGAACTTCCTCTGAGTCCGTGGGAGTCCAACTACAAAATCCATGGTGACACGCTCCCATTCCACTCGAGAACCTCAATCTGCTGCATCAATCCACCGGGTCTCTAGTGCTTGTACTTAACTTGCTGACAGTTCAAGGATCGAGCTACATACGCCACAATATCCTTCTTCATCCTCCGCCACCAATAATGTTGCCGCAAGTCCTGATACATCTTTGCTGCTCCCGGATGAATGGAGTACCGGGAACTATGGGCCTCCTCTAATATCAACTCACGCAGTCCATCAACATCAGGCAGACAAATACGGCCCTGCATCCGCAACACTCCGTCATCACCAACTGAAACCTACTTGGCACCACCGTGCCGCACCGTGTCCCTAAGGGAACGCAAATGAAGATCATCATATTGCCGATCCCGAATACGATCGAATAATGAAGAACGAGCCACAGTAAAATCCAAAACACTGCCGATCTCAGAAATGTCCAATCTCATGAACCGATTGGCCAAAGCCTGAACATCTAAAGCAAGCGGTCCCTCCCCGACCAGAATATAAGCAAGACTACCCATACTGACTGACTTCCTACTCAAAGCATCGGCCACTACATTGGCCTTCCCCGTATGATATAAGATGGTGATGTCATAGTCTTTCAATAGCTCCAACCATCTCCTCTGCCTCAAATTCAACTCTTTCTGCTTGAACAAATATTGCAAACTCTTGTGGTCCGTGGACACCTGACAAGGCACGCCATATAAATAATGCCTCCAAATCTTCAGCGCGTGAACAATCGCTGCTAACTCCAAATCATGAACTGGGTAATTCTTCTCGTGGACCTTCAACTGACGTGAAGCATATGCTATAACCTTTCCCTCCTACATCAACACTGTACCAAGTCCAATCCAAGAAGCATCACAATATACCGTATATGGCCCTAAACCTGAGGGCAAAACCAACACCGGTGTCGTGGTCAAGGCTGTCTTGAGCTTCTGAAAGCTCGCCTCACACTCATCTGACCACCTGAACTAGGTACCCTTCTAAGTCAACCTGGTCATCGGGGCTGAAATAGATGAAAAGCCCTTCACAAACCGACGATAGTAACCTGCTAAGCCTAAGAAGCTCCGAATCGCTGTGGCTGATGTGGGTCTAGGCCAATCCTTAACTGCTGAAATCTTCTTGGGATCTACCTGAATACCCTCTGCTGATACAACATGACCCAAGAATGCAACCGAGCTCAACCAGAACTCACACTTGGAAAATTTGGCATACAACTGACTGTCCTGCAGAGTCTGGAGAACGACTCGAAGGTGCTGCTCGTGCTCCTCCCGACTGCGTGAGTAAATCAAAATATCATCAATGAAGACAATCATAAACAAATCCAAATAAGGCCTGAACACTCGGTTCATCAAATCCATAAAAGCAGCTAGGGTATTTGTCAACCCGAATGACATCACTAAGAACTCATAATGCCCGTACCGAGTGCGAAAGGCTGTCTTAGGGACATCGGAGGCCCTAATCCTCAACTGATGGTAGTCAGATATCAAATAAATCTTTGAAAATACCTTGGCACCCTGAAGCTGATCAAACAAATCATCAATCCGCGGCAATGGATACTTGTTCTTGATAGTAATCTTGTTCAATTGCCGGTAATCAATGCATCCTCATTGACCCATCTTTCTTCTTAAAAAACAACAACGGCGCACCCCAAGGCGAAACACTAGGCCTAATAAAGCCTTTATCTAGAAAATCCTGCAACTGTTCCTTCAACTCCTTCAACTCAGGCGGGGCCATACGATATGGCAGAATAGAAATGGGCTGAGTGCCCGGAGCCAACTCAATGCAAAAGTCAATATCCCTGTCGTGTGGCATACCCGTCAGGTCTGCAGGAAACACCTCTGGAAACTCACGGAAAATGGGCACAGACTTCATAGAAGGAACCTCGGCACTAGAATCACGAGCATAAGCCAAATAGGCTAAACACCCCTTCTCGAACATGCGCCGAGCCTTCATATATGAGATAACCCTGCTGGAAGAATGACCAGGAGTCCCTCTTCACTCTAGTCGAGGCAACCCCGGTAGTGCTAATGTCACGGTCTTGGCATGACAGTCCATAATAGCATGATAGGGCGACAACCAATCCATCCCTAAAATGACATCGAAATCAACCATATCAAGGAGTAGAAGATCTACACTGGTCTCAAGACCACCAATAACAACTACGCATGAACAGTAGACACAATCTACTACAATAGAATCACCCATCGGTGTAGACACTTATACAGGAGTACTCAGAGAATCACGAGGCATAATCAAACAAGGAGCAAAATATGATGACACATAGGAGAATGTGGATCCCGGATCAAACAAAGCCGAAGAATCTCTACTGCAAACTGAAACCATACCTGTAATGACTGCATCGGAGGCCTCAACCTCAGGTCTGGCTGGAATAGCATAACATCGGGCCTGGGCCCCACCAATATGAACATCCCTAGGACGACCTACTAATGGCTGACCTCTACCTCTGGTAGCCTGACCTCTACCTCTGACTGTCTGACCTCCACCTCTGACTGTCTTAGCTCCACCTCTGACTGTCTGACCTCCACCTCTAACACCTCGACCTCCACCCCTAGCTGGCTGAGGGGGTGGTGGAGCACCTGGTGCGGGAATCATAACACGAAAACCCTGGTGCTGAGGACCACTCGAGGCTCGGGGGAACAATCTAGCAATGTGCCCCGGGCCCTCACATGTATAACAAGATCTCAGCTGCTGAGACTGCTAGCCCTGAAACTGTCCCTATCGACCGGAGTAACCACTCTGAAAACTCTGGAGCGGCGGTGCACTGATAGGAGCTGGTGGTGCACCGCGGCATACCTGAAGTGCTGACTGAAACGACCTAGGAGGATGGCCTCTACCGAAAGAATCTCTTCCCCCAGACGAGGCACCACTGAACCGGCCAAAATGACGAGGCCTCTTGTCAGACCCCTAACTACTACCCTGTGATAACACCATCTCGATCCGTCTGACCACATTAGCCGCCTCCTGAAAGAAAATATCACTCCCTTTCTCTCTTGACATCTGCAGTCTAATCGGATGAGCTAGCCCCTGAATAAACCTCCTCACCCTCTCTCGGTCGGTGGGGAGTATCATGATAGCATGTCGGTTCAAAGTGATGAACCTGGTCTCATACTGTGTAACTGTCATAGAACCCTGCTGGAGACGCTCAAACTGCCTCCGGAAATCCTCTCTCTGGGTAACAGGAAGGAACTTCTCCAAGAAAAAATCGGAGAACTGAGCCCAAGACAAAGGCGGTGACCCAGCTGGTCTGGTCAAGAAAATATCCCTCCACCAAGTCTTGGTGGGACCTGAAAGGCGGAAAGTGGCAAAATCGACCCCATTGGTCTCAACTATCCCCATGTTCCGAAGAACCTCATAGCAACTGTCTAAGAAATCCTGGGGATCCTCTGAAGGTGAACCACTAAAAGTAGTAGGAAACAACTTGGTGAACCGGTCAATCTCCATAAAGCATCACCAGTCATAGCTGCTCCCTCCCCTGCCTGAGCCACAATACCTAGCTGAACTACCCAAGCTGTCTGAGGTGCTGGAGTCTGGAACTGAGAAGCTAACTGCTCTGGTGTGCGGGTGGTGGGAGCCTGGGCTCCTCCCCCAGCCTGAGAGACGGCTGGTGCTGCAGGAAGTAGACCTTCCTGAGCAACGCTCTCCATAAGGCCCACTAAACGAACCAGAGCATCCTGAAGTACCGGGGTGGCAATGAACCCCTCGGGAGCCTGAGCTGGTCCCAACGGAACTGTCTGAGAAGGAACCTCATTGACAAACTCTACCTGAGGCTCCGCCACTGGGGCTGCTGCTCTGGGCTGAGCTCTGCCCCTGCCTCAGCCTCTAGCACGGCCTCGGCCTCGTCCTCGGCCCCTCGTAGGAGATGCAACTGGAGCCTCGGGCTGCTAATCAGTAGATGAAGAAGCACGTGTTCTCGCCATCTACAAGAGAGTAGAATAGAAATTCAATTAGCATTTGGAATTCAAATCGCACGACAGAGAAGAATAGATATGAAGATATTCCTAAACTTTGCAGCCTCTTGTGGATAAGTACAGACGTCTCCGTACCGATCCCTCAGACTTTACCAAGCTTGTCCGTGAATTGTGAGACCTAAGCAACCTAGTGCTCTGATACAAACTTGTCACGACCTGAATTTCCCACCGTCGGGACCGTGATGGCGCCTAACGTTGAACCCGCTAGGCAAGCCAACGTGAATGTTCAATTTACTATTCCTTTATTATTAGTCGTAAATAGGTGAAATACAACATTAACATGAATAAAAGTATAATGAAACAAGGTATACAACTCAATCAAATCTCTTTACGAAATTTCACAAAAACCAAATCCCAGAATATTGGAGTCACAACTCACGGACTGTCTATGAATACTACATATAAAAGGTTTGAATAAAATAAGTACATTTATTTCTGAAATAGCTAGAACAAAATATAAATGAAATAGAAGGGGACGCCAAGGCCTGCGGACGCCAACAGGACTACCTTGGTGTCTCCTCGTGAACTGAAGGCAGCCTCCTCGACCTAATGTCCGTAGGGTCCTTTACCGGGATCTGCACAACAAAGATGTGCAGAGTGTAGCATCAGTACAACCGACCCCATGTACTGAGTAAATGTCGAGCCTAACCTCGATGAAGTAGTGACGAGGCTAGGACCCGACAACCAAAGCAACCTGTGCAATTAGTATTATTCGGAGGAATAATAATAACAGGAAGTAAACAACTAAGTACCAAGGAAAAAGGGGTAACATGCTGGGGGAAAGAAATATCAAATAAAGGAAACAATGAAATAAGACAACAATTCAATATCAACTTAAACAACAGGAAATAACATCACAGAGAAGACAGTGCACGACATCACCCTTCGTGCTTTTACTCTCATCCTCACCAAATAATAATATGCAAGTGCACGACATCACCCTTCGTGCTTTTACTCTCATCCTCACAAAAATCAATAGAAACGGAACGACATCACTCTTCGTGCTTTTAATATCATAATATGGAACGACATCGCCCTTCGTGCTTTTACACTCTCATCCTCACAATAATCAATACACGGCATCACCTTTCATGCTTTACACTCTTCCTCACAATAATCAATACACGGCATCACCTTTCATGCTTTACACTCTTCCTCACAATAATCAATACACGGCATCACCCTTCGTGCTTTACACTCTTCCTTACCTAAACAATATCAATAATAGAAGTCTGGCAAGGAAAAATCAACAATATAAACCATAATAATAAATCATAACATCCCGACAAGGGAACAATAGTGGAAATATCACCGTTCGGCAAGGGACACAGCTATAACCAATCTCACTCAAGTACATATCTTCACATAAAATTTCTTAATCGAAAGCAATACTCAACAATATTCATTACCAAGAATTTCCACGAAAATGAACAACCACAAAGTAAACTTCAAGCTATAACACAATAACTATTAATGAAATCCACATAATTCATAATATCCGACTCACGGGCATGCTTGACACCAACGTATAGGTACTCGTCACCTCACCTATACGTTGAACATGGTATTAAAACATAGCAAATAAGACTCAACATCTATTCCCTCAAGCTAAGGTTAGGCCAAACACTTACCTCGACTTCCACGATCAAAATCAAGCCTCAATCACCGCTTTCCCTTTTGATTTGACTCCAAATCAATTGTATCTTAACATAATTAACTTAATAACATCAACAAACGCTAAACAACTCAATTCCAATGCTTGATTATAAGTTTTCTAGCATTCTTCCCAAAAAGTCAAAAATCGACCCCGGACCCGCTTGGTCAAAACACGAGGTTCGGACCAAAACCCGATCACCCATTCACCCATGAGCCCGAATATGTAATTAGTTTCGGAATCTGACTCCAAAACGAGGTCTAAATCCCAATTATTCAAAAAGCCCTAACTCTACCCAATTCCCTAATTTTCTACCCTTAAGAACATGATTTAGGCCTAGAAATCTAATGGGTGTTAATGGAATTTGAAGAAAACGAGTTTAAGAATACATACCTATGGTTTTGTAGTTAAATCCCTCTTCAAAAATCATCCAAGTTTGAGTTTAGGTGAAGAAGTTATGAAAATTAGAAGGCTTTCCGTAATACTACTGTTTTTTGAAAAACTGGGCAAACTTTTACCTTATGCGTTCGCGACAAGGAAACCACGTTCGCATAGGCTACCCTCCCACTTCCCTCTGCGTTTGCATCCCAAGTGGTGCGTTCTCACTATGTTATTAATTACCCAGCCCCCAGCCCCCTAATACTCTATGTGTTCGCGGCTACATGGGTGCGTTCGCGTAGAGTAATTTTCCTATGCTCCGCCTTCGCACCCTGTGCCATGCGCTCGCACAGTGTTACCCAGCCCCCTTCACCGCGTGTGCATTGCGTTCGCATAGGGTAAATTCCCTGGACATCAGCAACAACCAAACGACCTAGATTTTCTAAGTAAAAATCACCCCGACGCCTATCCGAAACTCACCCGAGCCCTCGGGGCTCCAAACCAAACATGCACACAACTTCAAAAATATCCTACGGACTTACTCGTGTGATCAAATTGCCAAAATAACATCTTAAACAAAGAATTTAGCATCAAAATCAAAGAAAATTTCCAAAACTTCCAAAGTATCAAATTTTACAACTACGGGTCCGAATCACATCAAACGACCTCCGTTTCTTATCAAATTTTACAGACTTGTCATAAATATCATATTTAACCTGTACCGGGCTCCGTAACCAAAATACGGGCCCGATACCATAAATTTCAAATATAATCAATTTCTAAAATCTCTTATATTTTTCAGAAAAATAATTTCTTTCAAAAATTTATTTCTCAGGCTTGGGACCTCGGAATTTGATTCCGGGCATACGCCCAAGTCCCATATTTTCCTACAGACCCTCCGAGACCGTAAAATCACGGGACCGAATTCGTTTACCCAAAATGTTGACCGAAGTCAACTTAAATCAAATTTTAAGGCAAAAACTAGTATTTCTTTTCATTTTTTCACATAAAGGCTTCCCGGCTACTTACCCGTAGCCTATACGAAACTTACCCGAGCCATCGGGGCTCCAACCCAAACATGCACGCAAGTCTAAAAACATCATACAGATTTGCTCGTGCGATCAAATCATCACAATAACATCAAATACTACGAATGTAACCTCAAACTCATGTTTTTTTTATCAAAAACACTTCAATTTCACTATTTCTCAACCGGGCTTCAGAATCACGTCAAATCTATGTCAGTTCTCACCAAATTTCACAGATAGTACTAAAATATCATAATAAACCTGTGCCGGGCTCCGTAACCAAAATATGAGCCCGATACCAATGAGTTCAAACACTAATTCATTTCGTCATTTCCTTTAAAAATTCAGTATAACAATTCTTTTTTCAAAAGTTGATTTCTAAAGATAGGGACTTCGGAATTCAATTCCGGGCATACGTCTAAGTCCCATATTTTATTGTGGACCTCTCGGAACCTTCGGAACATGGATCTGGGTTTGTTTGCTCAAAATGTTGACCAAAGTCAACTAAAACCAAATTTTAAAAATTATTTCTCATATTTTCACATAAAAGATATACGGTTTCACGCCCGGACTGCACACGCTAATCGAGGTAAATAAAAATTTATCTTTTTAAGGCTAATGAGCCTGGAATGGAGTCTTAATTCATAAGATGACCCAAAAGGGTCATCACAATCTCCACCTCTAAAACAAACGTTCCTCCTCGAACGAACATAGAAACTTACTACTGGCAAACAAGTGGGGATATCTACTCTACATGTCTGACTCGGACTCCCAAGTAGCTACCTCGACGGGCTGACCTTTCCAATGCACTCGAACTGAAGGATAACTCTTTGACCTCAACTGACGAACCTGCCTGTTCTAAAATGGCTACCGGCTCCTCCTCATAAGTCAACTCTTTTTCCAAATGGGCAGAGCTGAAATCTAACACGTGGGTCGAGTCACCATGATATTTCCGGAGCATGGGTACATGGAGTACCATACGAACTGAGGATAACCCTGGAGGAAACGCAAGTCTATAAGCTACCCCCCCCACTCTATCAAGAATTTCAAATGGCCCGATATACCTAGGGCTCAACTTTTCCTTCTTCCCAAACCTCATAACACCCTTCATGGGCGATACCCGAAGTAATACCCTTCTCCAACCATGAATGCCACATCACGAACCTTACTGCCAGCATAACTCTTTTGTCTGGACTAAGCTGCACGAAGTCAATCCTGTATAACCTTGACCTTATCTAAGGCCTTTTAAACTAAGTTTGTACCCAATAACCGAACCTCTCCCGGCTCAAACCATCCAACTAGCGATCTGAATTGTCTACCATATAACGCCTCGTAAGGAGCCATATGAATGTTCGACTGGTAGCTGTTATTATAGGCAAACTCCGCTAACGGCAAGAACTGATCCCAAGAACCTCCAAAATCAATAACACAGGCGCGAAGCATATCTTCCAAGATCTAAATAGTACGTTCGTGTTGCCCGTCTGTCTGAGGATGGAATGTTGTGCTCAACTCAACCCGTGTACCCAACTCACGCTGAACCGCCCTCCAAAAGTGCGAGGTAAACTGTGTACCCCGATCAGAAATGATAGACACGGGCACACCGTGAAGGCGAACAATCTCTCGAGTATATATCTATGCCAACCGCCCGAAGTATAAGTACTTGCCACTGGAATGAAATGTGTTGATTTAGTCAGCCTATCCATAATAACCCAAATGGCGTCGAACTTCCTCTGAGTCCGTGGGAATCCAACAACATAGACCATTGTGATACGCTCCCACTTCCACTCAGAAATCTCTATCTGCTGAAGCAAACCACCGGGTCTCTGATGCTCATACTTCACCTGCTGGCAATTCAAATAACGAGCCACATAAGAAATAATGTCCCTCTTCATCCCTCGCCACCAATAATGCTGCCGTAGGTCCTGTTACATCTTGGCAGCGCCCAGGTGAATAGAATACTTAGAACTTTGAGCCTCCTCAAGGATCAACTCATGAAGCCCATCATCATTAGGCACACATATACGACCCTGCATCCTCAAAACGCCGTCATCTCCAACTATAACATTCTTGGCACCACCGTGTTGAACTGTGCCCCGAAGGACCATCAAATGCGTGTCATCATCCTGCAGATCTCTGATACGCTCAAATAAGGAAGACCGAGGGAATGTACAAGCTAAAATACGGCTGGGCGAAATATCCAACCTCACGAACTGATTAGCTAAAGTCTGAATGTCTGAAGCTAACGGTCTCTCACCGACTGGAATGAATGCAAGGCTGCCCATACTCACTGCCTTTCTACTCAATGCATCGACCACCACGTTTGACTTCCCCGGATGATACAATATAGTGATGTCATAATCCTTCAATAACTCTATCCATCTCCTCTGTTTCAAATTAAGATCCTTTTGCTTGAACAAGTACTGGAGACTGCGATGATTTGTGTAAACCTCACACGGCACACCATAAAGATAGTGCCTCCATATTTTCAATGCGTGAACAATGGCTGCCAACTCTAAGTCATGGACCAAATAATTCTTCTCATGAATCTTCAATCGCCGAGACGCATATGTAATCACCCTGCCCTCCTGCATCAATACTGCTCCAAGGCCAACACGGGAGGCATCACAACATACCGTGAAAGACCCTGAACCTGATGGCAACACCAACACCGTTGCTGATGTCAAGGCTGTCTTGATCTTCTGAAAGCTCGCCTCGCACTCGTCCGACCATTTGAATGGGGCACCTTTATGATTCAATTTAGTCATTGGGGCTGCTATAGATGAAAACCCCTCCACAAAATGATGGTAGTAACCCGCCAAACCCAAGAAGCTCCTGATTTCCGTGGCTGAAGTGGGTCTAGGCCAGTTCTTGACTTCCTCAATCTTCTTAGGATATATATAAATACCCTATGCTGATACGATGTGACACAAGAAAGCTACTGAATCCAACCAGAACTCACAATTTGAAAATTTCGCATACAACTGATTATCCCTCAATGTTTGAAGTGCTATTCGGAGGTGTTGCTCATGCTCCTCCCGACTGCGGGAGTAAATTTGAATATGATCAATAAACACAATTACGAAGGAATCCAGATAAGGCTTGAAAACCCGGTTCATCAAGTCCATAAAGGCTGTCGGGGAATTAGTCAAGCCAAAAGACATCACTAGAAATTCATAGTGCCCATACCTTGTCCGAAAGGCTGTCTTAGGGACATCAGATGCCCTAATCTTCAACTGATGGTAGCCCGATCTCAGATCAATTTTCGACAACACCCTGGCACCCTGAAACTGATCAAATAAATCATCAATTCTCAGCAATGGATATTTATTCTTGATAGTGACTTTATTCAACTAGCGGTAATCTATACACATTCTCATTGATCCATCCTTCTTCTTCATGAACAAAACTGGTGCACCCCAAGGCGAGACACTAGGTCTAATGAAGCCCTTATCAAGAAAGTCTTGCAACTGCTTCTTTAATTCTTTCAATTCTGGTGGGGCCATCCGGTATGGAGGGATAGAAATGAGCTGAGTGCCTGAAGCCACATCAATGAAAAAATTGATATCCCTGTCGGGTGGCATACCCGGCAGGTCTGCAGGAAACACCTCGGGAAACTCGCAAATAATAGGCACCGAATATATCAAAGAAACTTCAACATCAGAATCACGAATATAAGCCTAATAAGCCAAACACCCCTTCTCAACCATGCGACGAGCCTTGGCATAAGAAATCACTGTGCTGGGAGAATGACCAGGAGTCCCTTTCCACTCTAATCGAGGCAACCCCAACAAAGCTAAAGTAATTGTCTTGGCGTGGCAGCCAAAGATGGCATAATAAGGTGACAACCAATCCATGCCCAATATGACATCAAAATCGACCATGTCAAGAAGAAAAAAGGTCTACACTAGTTTCAAGACCCTCAATAACGAACACACACGATCTACCACAATAGCATCCCCCACTGGCGTAGAAACTTAAACAGGGACACTCAAGGAATCACGGGGCACATCCAAATACGAGGCAAAATATGATGACACATCAGAGTAAGTAGACCCCGAATCAAACAAAACTGAAGCATCTCTATTGCAAACCGAAATGATACCTGTGATAACGACATCAGAGGATTCCGCCTCAGGTCTGGCTGGAAATGCATATAATCGGGGCTGAGCCCCGTCACCCTAAACCACGTCTCTAGGAGGACTTCTGATAGGCGTACATCCACCTCTAGCGGGTTGGCCTCCACCCCTAGCGACCTGACCTCCACCCTTAGCAACCTGACCTCCACCTATAACAATCTAGCCCCTACCTCTGGCTACCTAACCCCTACCCCTGGCTGGCTGGGAAGGTGGTGCTTCAGGTGGTGCCGGAACTATAGAAAGAGAACCTTGGTACTGATGTTGATTACCCAAAAATATCGGAAAAGCTCTCCGAACATGCCTATATTCACCACACTCAAAGCATCCCTCATGATATAGAGGCTGACCCTGACGATCCGGCTGACCACGATAATAACTCTGCAGAGGAGGTTCTCTGATAAGAGCTGATGGTGCGCTGTAGACTGGCTCAGTAGAAGGAGGCATGTAAGAACCACGACTACCTGAAGTACCATGAGATGCCTGAAGTGCTGAATGAAATAGACTTGAAGAATGACATCTGCTTAAAGAAACTCCACCTACAGATGAGGCATCGCGGAATCCACCGGAATGGCGAGGTCTCCTGTATGACCCCTGAACTCCTATCCCCAGAACCGTCTCAACTCTCCTGGCCACATTGGCCGCATCCTGAAAGGAAATCTCGCTCATTGTCTCCTTAGCCATCTGCAACCTGATGGGTTGAGCAAGGCCCTCAATAAATCGTCTGACCCTCTCTCTCTCTGTGGGTAACAAAAGAATAACATGTCGAGCCAAATCCACAAAGTGATTCTCATACTGGGTAATAGTCATGCTGCCCTGCTGAAGACGCTCAATCTGACGACGATTCTCCTCCCTGGTAGTAACATGCAAAAATTTCTCCAAAAGGAGGTGAGAAAACTGATCCCAAGTCAGAGCAGGTGAACCAGCTGGTCTAGTTAACAAATAATCCCTCCACAATTTCTTGGCAAAACCAGTCATCTGAAAAGCGGCGAAGTCGACCCCATTGTTCTCTAAAATACCCATGTTCCGAAGAACCTCATGACAACTATCAAGATATTCCTTAGGGTACTCTAAAGTGGCACCACTTAAGTGAACATGGAAAATCTTAATGAACCTATCCAGTCTCCACAAAGCATCTGAGGACATAGCCGCTCCATCAACAAGCAGTGCTGCAATAACTGGCTGAACTACCCCATCTGGATTGGCAGCGGGGGTCTGAATCTGGGGAGTAGCAATCTTCTCAAGAGTGTGGGTAGCAGGAGTCTGGACCCCTCCTCCAGCCTGAGATACGGCTGCTGCGACAGGGAATGTGCCAGCCTGGGCTACACTCTCCATAATGCCCACTAGTCGGGCCAAAGCGTCCTGAAGAACCGGGGTAGCAATAAACCTCTCTAGGACCTGAGTTGGTCCCGCTGGAACGGTCTGAGCTGGCCCCCTTCGTCAATCTCTATCCGGGGCTCCGCAACTGGGGTTTCTGTCTGAGCAATGGGCTGAGTCCTGCCCCTGCCTCGGCCTCTGCCCCTAGTAGAAGCTACTGCTGCTAGAGGACCTGACTGTTGGTTAGCGGAAGAGGAAGCACGTGTTCTCGCCATCTGCGAGAGAATAAAAGAGTTCAATCAGTACTAGAGATAACAAGAACCGCACGACATAGTAGAAATAAAATGAGTTTGTTCCTAATTTCATAGCCTCTGAGAGATAAGTACCGACGTCTCCGTACCGATCCTTAAGACTCTATTAAGCTTGTTCGTGAATTGTGACACCTAGGCAACCTAGGGCTCTGATTCCAACTTGTCACGACCCAAATTCCTAATCCTATGGACCGTGATGGCGCCTAATACCACACTTGCTAGGCAAGCCAATGTTAGAGGGATTCAATATTTAAAACAATTAAAATATAATATTAGGTCTAAATGTATCAAATAAACGAATTCCGAATAGAGTGAGACATAATGAAACGAAACCCGAAGCTAATTATAATATCTAGCTACCTAGGGTCTGGAGTCACAATTCACTAACTACTAAAGAATACTACAAGTATTTGGCTGAAACAAAATACATACATCTGTTTTGGAACTAAGTAAAACAGTAAATGAACAAATAGGAGAAGATTCCAGGAATCTGCGGACGCCAGCAGATCTACCTCGTGTCTCCATGCGAATGCTCAACTACTACTCGAAACGCAACTCTGGACGGAACTTGGATCTGCACAAGAAGTGCAGAGTGCAGTATCAGTACAATCGACCACATGTACTGGTAATTGCCGAGTCTAACCTCAACGAAATAGTGATGAGGCTATGGCGGGGCATTTATAATATAACATGTAAGCAGTGTATAATAAAGCAAGAAGGGAATACTAAACTAAATGAATAGTAACTTGCAGCAATTAATAAAATAACTCAGCTAACTTTTCCTGATCTCAGCTATAATCAATCCTTAACGAAAATTTCCAAAATTTCACTTAAAATAACAGTAAGAGCCGAATATGAATGACAACGATAAAATAGTGAGTATTCCAGTATTTATTCTATAATCAGTAAAACATAAATATTCTCCCTTATTGCTCCTTGTTACAGCGTGCAACCCGATCCCACCTGTCCTCCCTTATCGCTCCTCCCTATACAGATATCACCCTTATTTCTCCTGTTGCAGCATGCAGCCCGATCCCACCTGTCCACCCTTATTACTCCTTGTTGCGGCGTGCAATACGCTCCCACCAGACAATCACATTTCATCATTTATAATAAAGGTTTCACAAATTAAATCAAAGTCTTTCACAATATTTATGTCTCCACAAACGTAAACAGAACGCTGTACAATTGAGAATTTCACAAAATATTAATTCACAGTGAAACCAACCGAAATGTATTATAAAGCACCGACAACCAACTCAATCATTTATGTGCCCCAATGAAGCCAAAGAACAATTAATACTTTCAATTAAAAGAGACAATATCTAACAAACAAGTAAACATGGAAGCATCTATAATCATGAAACACTTAAGACAAAATATAATAAATTGGAAAGGGGAAAGGGGTCATGCTAAACAGATAATTTGGTGGTGCATAGATACTCGTCATCTCACCTACACACCACACACATGCGATTTCACATAGCATTTACATCGGGGATTCCTATTCCCTCAAGTCAAGGTTAGACCAAACACTTACCTCAATTCGCAGGCCACTCACTGCTCAAGCACAACTTTCCTTTAGAACTGGCCTTCAACTCACTCGAATCTAATCATAATTAGTTCAATATTATTAATTAGTGCTAAAAGAACTAACTTTAATGCAAAACTATGGTTTTTTCCTAAGTTTTCCTATCAAAAGACAAAAATTGACCCCGGGCCCGCTTGGTCTAAACTCGAGGTTCAGACCAAAACCCGTTTACCCATTCTCCCCCGAGCCCGGATATACAATTGGTTTCGGAATCCGACCTCAATTTGAGGTCTAAATTCCCAAATTTAGAAATTCCTAAATTTAGAAATTCCTAAGTTCTACCCAAAAATCCTAATTTTTACCATGAAAACTCTAGATTCTAGGTTGAAATCTTGTTAAAAGTTGTTAAAGATTGAAAGGAATTAGTTAGGAATCACTTACCTATGATTTGGAGAAGTTTGAGTCTTTGAAAAATCGCCAATGGAGGTTTAGGGTTTGAGAGAATTGAAAAATGGGTTAAAATCCCGTCTAAAATCCCACTTAACAGGCTGCGGTTATCGCAAATGCGATTAGGGGTTTGCATTTGCGAACGCTTTGAAATTCCAGTTGCCTTCGCAATGGCGATATAAATGCCTCATTTGCGACATTTGAAGACCTTCGCATTTGCGGCAAAAACTCACATTTGCGAGGATGGCCTTCCCAGGCCTTGTTCGCATTTGCGAACAATGTGTCGCATTTCCCAGGTCTGTCAGCTTCGCAATTGCGAAGCCTGATCTCGCAAATGCGAGATCAGAGACCTGTACCTGACGTCAGTTACACCAACAAATTTTTAAGTTCTAAAAATCACTCTGTAGCCTATCCGAAACTCACACGAGCCCTTGGGGCTCCAAACCAAACATGCACGCAAGTCTAAAAACATCATACGGACTTGCTCATGCGATCAAATCATCACTATAACATCAAATACTACGAATTTAACCTCAAACTCATGATTTTTCTCAAGAACACTTCAATTTCACTATTTCTCAACCGGACGTCCGAATCACGTCAAATATACTCCGATTCTCACCAAATTTCACAGATAGTACTTAAATATCATAACAAACCTGTACCGAGCTTCGGAACTAAAATACTTGCCCGATACCAACGAGTTCAAACACTAATTCATTTCATCATTTCCTTTAATAATTAAGTATAATAATGTTTTTTTTTTCAAAAAATAATTTCTAAAGCTACGGACCTCGGAATTCAATTCCGGGCATACGCCCAAGTCCCATATTTCATTAGAAGTAGTGCCCGAGAAGAATCAAACTCAAATCACAGGAAGGAAGCGACCTCCATCACCCTTCCCACAGAGATTGGCCAAATATCAGAAGGATGAGCAGTATAAGAAATTCATGGAGATGCTGAAGCAAATCCAGTTGAACATTCAATTGATTGACGCCATGAGGGAGATGCCTGGGTATGAAAAAATGATGAAGGACTTGATGTCTCGCAAGTTCGACTTTCAAGACTTGGACATTGTTACACTAACTCAGACCTGTAGTGCTCTCACGACGAGACCATTAGCTGAGAAATTGTTAGACCCAGGGAGTTTCACAATCCCATGCACAATAGGCAACTATGCTTTTGCTGAAGCACTGTGTGATTTGGGGGCGAGCACAAACTTGATGCCCTTGGCTATATATAAAAGGTTAGGCATTGGAAGAGCAAGTCCCACATCCATGTTACTACATCTAGCCGACCGAACAGTGAAGATGCCATCATGTATACTTGATGATTACTGGTGCAAGTTGGAAAGTTTGTGTTTCCGACAGATTTTGTCACTCTAGATTGCCGGGTTGACAAGGAGATTCCCATAATTTTGGGAAGGCCATTTTTGGCCACTGGGAGAGCTCTAATTGATTGTAAAACTGGAGAGCTAAAGATGATACTGAACGATGAAGAGATAACGTTCAATGTGCAGAAGTCCATGCGGTGACCAAGTGAATTTGCTAACCGCTCTCTGATAGAAGCTGTGGATGTGATTTTTTAGGAGGAATATGAGGCTCTGAACGCTAAAGACCTTCTAGCAGCCTGCCTCATGAACTTAGAAAAGGTAAATGGAGAGGACTTGTGTTGTCCCATGTCACTAAATGGGTTTTGATTATTGACAAGTTGAACCAGGTCCATCAGAACACACACATCTGAGCGGAATAGTTGGCACAAGAATTGTTCATGCATAGGAGATATCAGTGATTGCTGAGTATCAAAGAGCTAAAAGGATGTCTACTAATACGAAAAGGTTGCAAACTGATAAAGAAGATTGAAGTTGATTTCAGCAAGGACAGAAATAGAGAAGGAAGTTGAGTCATAGTCGAACTCGTATACCCAGGTAGAGTTGGATCAGAATTGAACCATGTACTCAACAACTGACTCTATAAATACTCAATGTATTACTGCTGAAACAAGTGACACACAAAGACAAAAGTGAATCAAGTTTTGAAAAGCAAAAGTTCCCAGGATATTTTGCAAGCAGAAGTATTGTGCGAAGGCTACAGTTCAACTAGAAGAAATAATTTCATTATTGATGTATTGAGTCTAGTTGATTGTGGTAGGCGATTTAATATTGTATCTTTTCAGCTTTCATAGAAACAATTGTATTAGATACACATTGTTCAAGTTAGAGTTAGCTTGAAATCTGTAGAAATTAGCTAGAGGCTAGTTGATACAAAGAGGATTAGAGTTAGTCCTAGGATTACAAAAGAGTTTATTTTGTAAGTCCGTTTGGCTCAGAGTTTTTAGTGAAGTGTTTGAGCAAATCCTACTGAGGAGTAGGTCGTGGTTTTTTCACCTTTTGAGCCAGGTGTTTTCCACGTAAAAATCTCTGTGTCTTTACTTTACTGCTTTATTATTCCGCAACAGTAGAAAGTAGTACACCAAGAAGAACCAGGTTCTTCTTATTAGACAGCACTCGAAAATATGGTACTGCACAATTAACTTATATTATTGTGTAGTATTGAAGTCTAAAACAACATTGGTATCAGAGCATGTTATCCTTGAAAAGGCTAACACCTTGGAAAAGATCAGGATGAGTGCACCACCTGGGAACTGGGAAGGTCAATCAACCGCAAGGCCACCACTCTTCAATGGCCAGTACTATTCTTGGTGGAAAAATAGAATGAAGGACCATCTTATTGGAGAGGACTATGAACTATGGGACATATTCACTGATGGAACCCTTGCAACAATGAAGAAGACTGTTGAAGGTGTAGATGTACCTAAGACTAGGGCTGACTGCACGGCTGAAGATTTGAAGAAATGGGAGAAGAATGCCAAGGCCAAGAAGTGGCTAGTATGTGGACTAGGTCCTGATGAATACAGTAGAATCCAAAGCTGCACAACAGCCAAGGAAATCTGGGACACTCTACAAGTAGCCCATGAAGGAACACCTCAAGTTAAAAGGTCTAGAGGTACACTACTATACTCTCAGTATGAAAACTTCACTATGAAAGAAGGAGAGACTATTCAGGAGATGTACACAAGGTTTACAACCTTGACCAATGAACTCAAGTCTCTTGGAAGAATCATACTTGAAGAAGACAAGGTAGAGAAGATCTTGACAAGGGTTTTGCCTATCTCCTGGGAAAGCAAGATCACTTCTATCCAGGAATCCCAAAATATGGAAACCCTTAGACTGGATGAGTTAATTGGAAATCTCACTGCTTATGAACTCAAAAGGCGAACCATGAAGATGGATGGCCCAAAGAAGGAGAGAAGTCTAGCACTGAGGATCACTGAAGGAGAAGATATGGAGGAGGATGAGATGGCCATGATCACTAAAGAATTTAGAAACTTTCTCATGAGGAAGAAGGGCATCTCTAGGGGAGGCAACTTCAACAAGGCAAAGGAACCAGAAAGGCCAACTAATGAGGGATGCTACAAGTGTGGAAAAACTGACCATCTCATCAAAAACTGCCCTCAGTGGGAAGTAGAATGGAGGAAAGAGAGATATGAAAGAAAGAACATGAAGAAGGAACTGGTCCAACCCAAGAGAACCACTACAAAGGCTATGGTTGCTGCTTGGGGGAAAAGTTCAGATGAAGAATCAGAGGATAGTGAGACAGAAGATCAAGCTCTCATGGCAATTGGAGAATCTGATGAGGAAACTTATGAAGAACCAGAGGTAAGTATCTCACAACTTAAAACTAAAATAAAGTTTTTATCTAAGGAGAAACTCTCTGAGTTGCTACTTGACTTCATAGATGATTCTGAGGAAACAACCAAAGAGAAGGATCAACTATCTAAAGAGTGTGCAATGCTAAAAGCAGAATGCATGGACCTGGAAATAAGGGTCAGTGAATCTGAAAAGAAAAACACGGTATTGATGAACCATGTCCATCCACTCGAAACGGAAATCCTAGAACTAAAATCTGAAAACTTAAAGTTAAGACTATGATCTAGTAAAAAGGTGGTTGATCACTCTCATGCAATGTTAGAAGAAGACTTAGGAAAACTAAAGGATAAAATGTATGCCAAGGATGAACAAATAAAATCTCTTAAAGAAGAACTTGGAAAAGCCAAACATGAACTTGATAGAACACACAAATGGAATAAGTCTTCTGATGCATTAACTTGGCTTCAAGAGAATCACAGTAGCAACCGGAGAGGGCTTGGTTTTGGGAGTCAATTGCCTAAGTGGGATCCCAAAAGCAAGTATCTCACTCTCCCTGAAAATAAAATGTGCACCTATTGTGGGAAGACTGGCCACTACAAATATGAGTGTGCTGTAAAAGAGCAGGCCAGTTAGAAAATGAGAGATTCATTAAAAAGAAGAACTGGCTACCAAACTGGGCCAGAAAAAATCTAATTCATCCATTCTCTCATAGAAAAGGACCCAAACTAGTTTGGGTTCTTAAAATTATTCCCTGATTTGCTTTTGTAGGTACAAGTGAAGGGAAGCAACCAAATTTGGTTTTTGGATAGTGGCTTCTCTAAGCATATGACAGGGAACAAGGAACAATTCCTTTCACTTGAAAACCTCAAAGGAGGAAATGTCTCCTTTTGAAACGGAAAGAAAGGTGAAATTATAGGGGTCGACAAGGTAGGTAAAGATGATGCACGTTCAATTGAACATGTGTATCTGATAGATGGCTTGAAATATAGCCTAATCAGTGTGTCACAACTGTGTGATAGAGGTAACCTTGTCGCTTTTACCTCCACAAAATATTTTATGATAAATCTGCTTGCTGACAAGATTATTTTGCAGGGAAAGAGAATGAACAATATCTATGTCATTGACTTGTCCACACTGTCTGACAATGAACTCACTTGCCTTAGTGTGTTGGACAGTGATCCCCTCCTGTGGCACAAAAGACTTGGTCATGCAAGTCTCACTCAGCTTAACAAGCTAGTCTCTAAGGATTTAGTTGTAGGACTCCCTAACATTAAGTTCAAGGAAGACAAAGTTTGTGAGGAATGTGCAAGGGGGAAGCAGGTAAGATCTTCTTTCAAAAGTAAGAAAATGGTCAGTACCACCAGGTCGTTGGAACTGGTTCATCTGGATATGTGTGGTCCAATGAGAACTCTGAGCAGTGGTGGTAAGAAATATGTGACGGTGTTAGTTGATGATTACTCAAGGTTCACGTGGACCTTATTTCTGACATCTAAGGAGGAAGCATTTGATATGTTTATCACATTTGTTAAGAAAACTCAAAATCAGTTAGGACATAAACTAACATCAATAAGATCTGACCATGGGACTGAATTTAAAAATGTTAAATTTGCTGAGTTCTGTGATGAACATGGTATCAATCACAACTTTTCTGCCCCTAGATCCCACAGGAAAATGGGGTTGTGGAAAGAAAGAATAGAACTTTTGAAGACATGGCAAGAACCATGCTTCTTTCCAGCAAACTACCACACAACTTCTGGGCAGAAGCAATAAACACTGCGTGCTATATAATCAATAGATGCATAACCAGGCCACTGGTAGAGAAGACTCCCTATGAATTACTCAAAGGAAGAAAGCCCAACATATCCCATCTTAGGGCTTTCGGATGTAAATGCTATGTGCACAATAATGGCAAAGATTCCTTAGGTAAATTTGATCCCAGAAGTGATGAGGGAGTATTCTTGGGATATTCATCACATAGTAAAGCCTATAAAGTGTACAATAAAAGAACTATGTGTGTAGAGGAGAGTGTGCATGTTATATTTGATGAAACTAACACTCTTCTCGAGAGACAGGAACCAGAAGGTGAGGAGCTTGGACTGGTGAGAAGAAGTGAACACATTGAAGCAGCCATGGAAGATGGAACAGGTGATGGACCAGGTCCAACTACCCCAAGCAACATGACAGGGGGAACTCAACATGTGAATCCTAGCCCTGATCTTATTTCACAACAACAAAACAACATGGAACTATCCAGAAGTGAACTATTAGTTCTCAAACCACACAGATATCAGAGTTCTCACCCCCTTGAGAACATCATAGCAGATTTGTCATCTGGAATAAAAATAAGAGCTTCCTTGAAAAATCTGTGTGCGTTTGATGCCTTCCTGTCCTTAATCGAACCAAAGAACATTGGTGAAGCCCTACAAGATGCTAATTGGGTAAATACCATGCAAGAGGAGCTGAATCAATTTGAAAGAAGTCAAGTATGACACTTAGTACCCAGGCCACTAGACAGATCAGTGATTGGCACGAAGTGGGTCTTCAGGAACAAGCTCGATGAGGATGGAACTGTTACAAGAAATAAGGCAAGACTAGTTGTTCAAGGGTATAGTCAAGAAGAAGGAATTGACTATGATGAGACCTTTGCTCCTGTGGCAAGATTGGAGGCAATCAGACTTCTTATAGCATTTGCTGCACATATGGAATTCACTCTCCATCAGATGGATGTTAAGAGTGCCTTTCTCAATGGATATTTGAAGGAAGATGTATTTGTCAAACAACCTCCAGGTTTTGAAAGCAAAGAGTCACCTGATCATGTATATAAACTTGACAAGGCTCTTTATGGTCTCAAACAAGCACCTAGAGCATGGTATGAGCGATTGTCAAAATTCCTGCTGGAACATGGGTACAAACGAGGCAAAATTGACAGTACTTTGTTCCTAAAGGAAAAGGGGAAGGATCTTCTGATTGTGCAAATATATGTTGATGATATCATATTCGGGGCAACTACTGAAAAGCTTAGCAAGGAATTTGCTACACTAATGGGGAGTGAATTTGAAATGAGTATGATGGGTGAGCTAAACTTCTTCTTAGGCTTACAAATCAAGCAAAACCCACATGGAACAATGATTCATCAACAAAAGTATGTGAAAGAACTCCTCAAGAAGTTCAAGATGGAAGATTCAAAGGAAATAGACACCCCCATAGCCACAGCTACTAAATTGGATGTGGATGAACCTGGTTCATCCATTGATCAGAAGGTATACAGAGGAATGATTGGGTCTCTACTATATCTCACTGCCAGCAAACCAGATATTGTGTTCAGTGTGGGACTATGTGCTAGGTTTCAGGCAAATCCAAAGGAGTCCCACCTCACTGCAGTGAAGACAATTTTAAGATATTTGAAAGGCACCACTGATTTATGCCTTTGATATCCTAAAGGTAGTAATTTCGACCTTGTAGGATATGTTGATGCTGATTATGCAGGTTTCCTAGTTGACAGGAAAAGTAATTCAGGCATGGGTCACTTCTTGGGCTCTTGCCTCGTGTCTTGAGACACCAAGAAACAAAATTCAGTAGCTCTGTCTACTGCTGAGGCTGAATATGTGGCTGCAGCCTCTTGTTGTGCCCAGTTGCTTTGGATCAAGCAACAACTCCTAGACTTTGGTATAGATGTGGGAAGCATTCCTATTTACTGTGATAACACTAGTGCAATTATTATGACGAAGAACCCGGTTCATCACAAGAGAACTAAGCACATAGATGTTAGGCACCATTTTCTTAGGGACAACTATGAAAAATGAATGATCTCAATCGAATTCTGTGCTACTGATCGTCAAATTGCTGATATATTTACCACAGCACTGAGTAGGGAGAATTATGAGAGATACATGCTTGAATTAGGGATGATTAAGATCACCTAATTGAAAAATAAAAACTGAAAAAATTGAAAAACATTATGAAAAAAATTGAAAAAAAATGTTTGGCTAGAAAATTAAATTAGGTACTTAATCAAATTAATCATTGCTCAGTATTATGTCTTTATTGACATACTCTTATGCCATGTATTAAGATGATTCCCTAGTTGCTAATGATATTTCTCTATTTTTGTAAATTGAGGCAAATAAAGGATTTTACCTGGATGAACCTGGTTTATCCATGCTGGTTCGCATAACTGACAAGGTACGTTCTCATCTCCATACATGTATTAATTCAAGTACAATCATACATAAGCAGGACTCTATCTATTTATGGTTCAAATTCAATTCTAGTACTTACCTGAATAATGAACCACTTTCAAGAAGTCCCATCTCACTTGATTAGCCTAGTTTTAAGGGGAAAGTAACTGTCTAATCAATGACAATTCTGAATCGATTAGAATTCCTCTTGAGTTAATACTCTTCTGTTGTAATCTCCCTAGCCATAAGTTATAAAAAGGCCATCATTACCCATTGTGCATAAAGCAACAACCAAACCTTGTTCAACTTACTCAACTCACAATCTCTACTGCCTTCTGTCTTTCTTCTCTCTAAACAATTCAAAATCATGTCGTCACCCCCACCAGTTTCTTCTGATTCATCTCCAAACAGAGATTATGATGAAGGCATTTATGAATCAGACTCAAATTCACCTTCAGTGTATAGTTCCGAGTCTTCAGAAAAGTCGACAACCCCTGAACACCCTACAATCCCAGAACCCACACCAAACCCTACCCCAGCCCCCAAGCCTCGTCGTGTAAAAGTTCTTGCACGCAAATCTGTGGCTTCTGGTTCAAGAGCCAAATTCTTGGAAGAATTATTGCATGCTGAAGAAGGCTCCACACCAGAATCGTCCAATGAATCATTCAAATCAACCAATAAAGATGAAGCACCTGGTTTAACCAGTGGTGAGAAAGGTAATTCTGATGCTTTCTCTGAAATAAATACTGCTGATCAACGATTTGTGTTGGTGGGGTCTGTGGTGGATGTTGAAGTTCCTAAAAGGCAAAGAAAATCTGGGAAAGAGAAACCTCTTGAGATCGAGGGAGATGTAAATGTGAGGGGATCTGGAGAGGATGGTACCACACTGGCAATATGTGGTCCCTTTCTTGAAAATCTTGAAGAAAATGTCACAATCTTAGGGGGAACTAGTGGAGTTGAGGAAGCTGATGCTGGGTTGGAGAAATTGATGAAAGCAATAGATGAACACGTTTCTTCTGGAGAAGAAACTTTGGCTGAAAGATTGAGGAAGTTGGGGGACTCATATAACCCCAAGAAAAGAAGGACTTCAAAGTCCAAGAAGTCTACAGCCTCAATTCCTTCAAAGAAAAGGAAAGTTGTTGGTTCTGTTGAGGTACTTGTTCCTAAGGTACGTTTTACGCGAAATACTGTAAGAGAGGAGGAAGAGAAGTTAGAAAAGGCTATGCAAGAGAGCAATAGGAAGAGGGAAGCAAAGGGAAAAGCAACAGTTGGAGAGCCTGTTGAGGCTGTTGTTGTTGAAGAAGAGACGTTGGACCTGGTCCAACAAGAGGAGCAGCTGGCTCCAGTTGTGGTTAGGACACCAAAACCAAAACATGCTAAGTCTTCTTCAAAAAGGTTAGTTGTTGTGTCTGCTGCAACTCCAAGCACCGTCAAAAGGACTAGGTCCAAGCCAAAGAAAGTAAAAATTTCTACTAAGGATGATGATGATGCAAACTGGAGTGGAGAGGAGGGGAAGTGACTACTGACAGAGTTGCCATGTTTGGAAAGAGAACGATCTTGAAGGGAAAGTTGATGAAGGATTTGGAAGAGCCTGGAATGAGGTATCTATTGGATTTTCTGACAGCGCAGGGCTGAAAGGACATGGTCCTTCGCATGGAAGGCAAGCTGGTCAGGGATGAAGTTGTGGAGTTCATGGGGAATGCCACAGTCATGGGAAGCAGGGTCACCTCCTTGGTCAAGGGAGTTGAAGTCCCCTTTGATGCTCAAGACCTGAGTGTGATTCTAGATATTCCTGGTGAGGGGTATGAAGATTACACAAGGCAGCGATGGCCTTGTTTAGATGGAATGTCCTCAGCACTCAATATCACCAGATTCTTCTGCGACAATGAGAAGGAGCTTGAAACCAGGGCTGTGTACAAGAATGAGATGAAGCCTGAGCATAAACTTTTCTTTGAATTTGTGATCAAATTCATACTACCCAGACAAGAACGAAGACACATTGCTAATTACATGGACTTGACCCTCATGGAGTGTCTGTACAGAGGCAAGCAGATAAATTCATCATTCATAATCCAGTTCTTGGACAGAGTGGTGAATGGGACTAAAGCTCATGCAATTCCCTATGGCTTTATTCTGACTGCAGTTCTAACTCACTTTGGAGTTCCTGCGAAGAAGGCTGAGATGGCTACGGCCAAAGATTATTTTGGGAAGGACACACTACTGTCTTGTGATTATATTGTCACTGCTCCAACAGATGAACCTGGTTCATCTCGGAAGCAGCATGTAAACAACAAGGTCCGTACACTGGTGCAGGAAAGCGAGTTAAAGAATATGGAAATCCTTCGATTGAAATCTCGTTTAATTGAGGTGGAAGTTGAGCGTGATGCTTTAAAAGCAGAACTTTCAAAGAAGAAAGAGAAAAACGAAGGTGTTTTACACCAAATGCTGTCCCTCCTTCAAACCAAGAACCCAACCTCGTCTGCACCCTCCCAGCCTTAGGTTTATCCAGTGCTTCCCAGTTATCTTTCAAGTGCCCAGTTTGGGACAATGTCTAGCTTTTGTGGTTTCAGTTTTTTGTTTTGCTCATGTTTTGATAGTTTTTGCTTTAATCTGTTGGTGTTTAATGTGCAATAATAAATCAATGAAGTTTGCTGATTTTAAAAATTGTCTCAATTTCTAATTTAGCTTACATTATTGGTTTCTTGTGTTGATTAATCATGCTTGCACCTGCAGTTGCCTAAATTTGGCCATGAGTACGAATTAAAAATTGGTAAGTTTCATTTTGCAACTTTTCAATGATGCCAAAAAGGGGAAGATGTGTTGTGTTGTGTTTTTCAAAAAGTGATATTTATAACCTAATGCACTTGGTTCTCAATGATTAATGCTTAAAACTATATAAAGTGTTTGAAGTGTATACAAGATAAAAGCACAGAGTTTGTCATCATCAAAAAGGGGAAATTCTTTGGCCCATGTCACTGAATGGGTTTTGAAGATTGACAAGTTGAACCAGGTCCATCAAAACACACACATTTGAACGAAATAATTGGCACAAGAATTGTTCATACATATGAGATATCAAAGATTGCTGAGTATCAAAGAGCTAAAAGGATGTCTACTAATACGAAAAGGGTGCAAACTGATAAAGAAGATTGAAGTTGATTTAAGCAAGGACAGAAATAGAGAAGGAAGTTGAGTCATAGTCGAACTCGTATACCCAGGTAGAGTTGGATCAGAATTGAACCATGTACTCAACAACTGACTCTATAAATACTCAATGTATTACTGCTGAAACAAGTGACACACAAAGACAAAAGTGAATCAAGTTCTGAAAAGCAAAAGTTCCCAGGATATTTTGCAAGCAGAAGTATTGTGCGAAGGCTACAGTTCAACTAGAAGAAATAATTTCATTGTTGATGTATTGAGTCTAGTTGATTGTGGTAGGCGATTTAATATTGTATCGGCGATTTAATATTGTATCTTTTCAGCTTTCATAGAAACAATTGTAATAGATACACATTGTTCAAGTTAGAGTTAGCTTGAAATCTGTAGAAATTAGCTAGAGGCTAGTTGATACAAAGAGGATTAGAGTTAGTCCTAGGATTACAAAAGAGTTTATTTTGTAAGTCCGTTTGGCTCAGAGTTTTTAGTGAAGTGTTTGAGCAAATCCTATTGAGGAGTAGGTCGTGGTTTTTTCACCTTTTGAGCCAGGTATTTTCCACGTAAAAATCTCCGTGTCTTTATTTTACTGCTTTATTATTCCGCAACAGTAGAAAGTAGTACACCAAGAAGAACCAGGTTCTTCTTATTAGACAGCACTCGAAAATATGGTACTGCACAATTAACTTATATTATTGTGTAGTATTGAAGTCTAAAACATCAAATTGGCGGAGTGTGTGTTGTCTCTAGAAGGTCAAGGGTACTGGAAAAGAGAGCTCGAATTCGAGTCTTTACACTTAGAAGAAAGAAAGACTCCTTCAGCTAAGCCATCGATCAAAGAGCCACCATAGTTGGTACTGGAACCGCTACCATATCACCTTAGGTATGCTTTCTTGGGACCTAACTCGACTTTACCTGTCATTATCTCATCTGGTTTGTTAGATGTGCAGCCAGAACAACTTTCGCATGTGTTAATAGAGTGCAAAACTACAATTGGTTGGACCATTGAAGATATTAAGGGTATCAACCTGGCCTTCTGTATGCATAAGATTTTACTGTAAGATGGGCACAAACCTTCCAGAGAACATCGAATAAGGCAGAACCCCAACATGAAAGAAGTCATAAAAAAGGAGGTGATCAAGTGGTTAGATACGCGAATCATTTTCCCCATCTCCGACGGTATCTGGGTTAGCCCAGTTCAGTGTGTGCCAAAGAAAGTGGGAATGACTATGGTGCAAAACAAGAAAAATGAGTTGATCTCAACAAGAACAGTCACGGAATGGTGAATTTGTATGGACTACAGAAGATTGAACAAGGCCACCCGAAAAGACCATTTCCCCCTGTCGTTCATTGATCAGATGCTAGATGGATTGGATGGGAGGTCCCACTTTTTCTTTTTAGATGGATACTCGAGGTATAATAAGATCTCCATTGCCCTGGAGGATAGAGAGAAAACATCATTCACCTGTCCATATGGGATCTACGCTTTCAAGAGAATGTAGTTTGGCCTATGCAATACACTTTCCAAAGGTGCATGATGGCCATCTTCACAGATATGGTAGAGGACATAATGGAAGTCTTTATGAATGATTTCACAGTGGTGGGAGACTCGTTCGATGAATGCCTTAGGAATCTGTAAAGAGTACTGAAAAGATGTATGGAGACTAATATGGTGCTAAACTAGGGAAAAATGTCATTTCATGGTACATGAAGGTATAGTATTGGGGCACCTAGTGTCAAGTAAAGGCATTGAGGTGGATTATGCAAATGTTGATGTGATTGAAAAGTTACCACCACCTACTTCCGTCAAGGAAATAAGAAGTTTCCTTGGCCACATCGGTCTCTACAGGCGGTTTATAAAAGATTTTTCCAAAATTGCTAACCCCTTGTGTAAACTGCTTGAAAAGGATCACCCCTTTGTGTTTTCTGATGACTGCAGGGTAGCGTTTGAGGAGTTGAAGAAGAGACTGGTGACTGCACCAATCATAGCGGCTCCCAATCGGGGGAAACCTTTTGAGCTGATGTGTGATGCAAGCGACTATGATTTGGGAGCAGTTCTTGGACAAAGAAAAGATAAAGTCATGCAGCCGATCTATTATGCAAATAGAACCTTGAGTGGTGCCCAACTGAATTACACAATAACAGAGAAAGAGATGTTGGTCGTGGTGTTCACATTTGATAAATTCAGGTCATACCTGATAGGCTCGAAGGTAATTGTTTATACTGACCATGCTGCCCGCAAGTACCTAATTGAGAAAAGGGAGTCAGAGCAAGCCTAATTCAATGGGTGCTCCTGATGCAAGAGTACGGCTTGCAAATCTGTGACCTAAAGGAAATGGAAAACCAAGTTGTTGATCATTTGTCCAGGCTTGAAGGAGCGGAAAAGAAGGTTGAGGTGGAAGAGATCATGGAGACTTTACCAGATGAACAACTTTTAGCCACGAGCCTTGAGGCAAAGCCATGGTATGCAGATATTGCAAATTACCTAGCAAGCGGTATTGTTCCCCATGACTTGTCCTCTGTGCAAAAGAAGAAGTTCTTTCGTGATTGTCGCATGAATTTCTAGGATGAACCATATTTGTTTAAGATTTGTCATGATAACATGACTGGGAGATGCATTCCCGAGATAGACCAATCTTCTGTTTTGCAGGCATGACATGCTTTCCCGTATGGAGGTCATTTTGGAGGAGTAAGGACATGTGCGATAAGTGTTGGAGTCGGGTTTTTATTGGCCGACGTTGTTTAAAGATGCAGACTTCTGGGTGAAAAGTTGTGATGAGTGCCAACATACGGGGAACATCTCTCGTCGACATGAGATACCCATGAACCCAATTCCAGAGGTGGAAGTATTCGATGTATAGGGAATCGATTTTATGGGACCATTTGTTAGCTAATATAATAACAAGTACATGCTCGTAGCGGTGGACTATGTCTCGAAATGGGTAAAAGTCGTGGAACTTCCAACAAATGATGCAAAGGTAGTTATTGGTTTCCTGAGAAAAAATATCTTCCCCCGATTTGGTACTCCAAGAGCGATCATCAATGATGGAGGCACCCACTTCTGCAACCAAGCCTTTGCAAAGTTAATGGAGAAACAAGTGGGCAAGTGGAGGTGTTGAACAGAGAAATCAAGGGTATTTTGACAAAAATTGTAAATGCTACTCAAACTGGTTGGGCAAGAAAATTGGATGATGCGCTATGGGCTTACCACATTGCATTCAAAACTCTGATTAGTATGTCACCGTATAAATTGGTGTTTGGAAAGTCATGTCACTTACCATTGGAGTTAGATCATAGAGCCTACTGCGTGTCACAACAATTAAATATGGACTTGGAGGCCACTGGAACTAGTAGAGTCACAGAGCTGCATGAACTTGACAAGTTCCGTTAACCATGCTTTTGAGAGTACAAAATTATATAAGGAAAGAATGAAGCTGGTGCATAAAAAAATATTCTTGAGCGAAATTTTAAACCCGGAGATGTGGTATTATTATTAAATTCGAGGTTGAGGTTGTTTCCGGGCAAGTTGAAGTCAAGATGGTCAGGACCATTCCGTGTGCTAGAGATTCATCGCACCGGAGCCGTAGAGATTGCATCAGAAGATGGCTCTCGCAAGTTTAGAGTCAATGGGCAAAGGTTGAAACATTACTTGGGCATGGATGAGAAGAAAGTGGTATCAATGACTCATTTGCAAGAGCCAAAAATGTTGAGTGAGCCTTAAGTTGATTTCTTGTGTCGTACCGCGACGTTAAATCAGACGCTTCGTGGGAGGAAACCCATTGTAGAGTTGTATTCGTCATGCCGTGACATTAACTAAGACGCTCGTTAGGAGGAAACCCAATTCGTAATTTATTGTAGTGTAACTAGAATTTTGTTTTTGTTTGTAGGCACTAACATGTTTGTAGGCAGTACCAGTGGTCCGGGTAGTAGACTTCGCGGCGCCAGCTTCCCAGCGCGCTTGGCCAGGCTGCACTGCTCGCTTCGCCAAGTGTGTTCTACGCGTTGGAGCTCGCCTAGCAAGGGTTATAGAAAGGTAGGTCTCGCGGCAACCCTCGCGCCGCATGCTTCTTAGCTCGCGTTGGATCTCGCTTCGCTAGGTATGTAGCTCGCCAGAAGCCTCGCGTTGCGAGGTAGGTTTTTCCTTTTATTTTCTTTTGTTTTGTTTCTTTTAACTCTTCCTCTTAATGACTAAACTTAAAACGCTGCCTCAAAAAACACTGCCTCAAGGCTATAAAGAAAAACGCCCATGCCTAAAAACACACTGCCCGCCCCAATTTCCCTCTCCTCCTCCCACACAAACCCCATCGAAGACAATTATTCATCCATCCCTTCACTCACTTGCAAGAGCAATCCCTTCTCCTAAACATCTAAGGTATGGTTTCTAACTCTTTTCTTTGCCAAATTTCGAATTGTGTAAAGTCATGAAATCAGGTAAAAACTTTGGGTTTGTTCTTCATAGTAACAATGTGTTTGTGTGTACTAAACTCATAAACCCCATAGGAATGGTATTGTTGTCATGTGCAAAAGTGGTAGCACGGAATTCCCAAGCCGATTTGGGAGGGTGAGACAATCCCTCATTCCTACAAGCACTTCCATGGCACTAGTGCATGCTAAGTGTTTGTCAAAATACCTCAAAGGAATTATTTGCCCCCATTGGAGCCCGAGTCTCCGAGATTGTAATACTAGTGCTATGTTGTTTTGCACCACTTTAACTTTTAAGTGTGGGTTGGCTCACCGGTAGTCCGATGCTTCGAAATTGGAGAAAACATCCTTTTGTCATTGATTGATTCTCATGCTAAAATAACAAGGTGAAGTCTGAATAGCCTCAAAAATTGTTGAACATCATGTGATGAACTCTTAAATGTGGGGTCGCAAGACCATGTTTTGAAATGTTTCAATGCGTCTAAAACTGACAAATGTTCACTGGTGTAGGTACGAACATGCCTCCAAATAAGGATACCGGTAAAGGCAAGGGAAAAGACACTGCTCCGTCCAAGGCTAAGGCTCCCTCTACACCTCCACTGAAAAAGAGAAGGGGAGGGGGGGAGGGGGAGGGGGGATGATCCACTTCAAGTCAGGTTGAAGGACTGCAAGCAGTTGCAGCTACAACATCCACTCGCCCACAACCTCAGGGATAGCGAGAATTTTGAATCAAGAGCATACCCCCACATGTCAAGAATTGGTACAAGCGTTGCCGACCGAGACATATACATTCGGAATCAGCTGTTCATGAGCGTCGCCTACAAGCCAAGAATCAAGCAATCTGGAGAGGTATTCATGATCTGGGATTGAGCTATGTTTTTAGAAACACCAGGGATATCAATGTCAATCTTGTTCGGCAGTTTTATGTCGGTTTTGATCCAAAGGATCCTGAGCAGCTGGTGCCTATTCAAGGAAGGTTGATAGATTTTTCCGCATCGACCATATGGAATTTTTCAGGTGCGCCGGATGTTCACTAGGAACCCTTGGAAAACTTCATCACCCGTCCTACATATCGAGAACTTAGACACACTCTTTGTGGTGTCAATTCTGTGGCGCCTGGGGTTCGTGACAAGAAAACCAATCGCCATAGGAAATTCCCTAAAATGAAAATGAAGGCAGAAGCTCAAGTGTGGTTGAAATTGATTAATACACAGCTCCCACCATGCAACCATGACACTCTTATTAGCCGTGAAAGGACTTGCATGTAATATTTCCTAATGACTGGCCAGAGGGTGAATGTGGGCTACTTGATCCGCTACAGATGACCCAAGTGAGAACTAGCCAGAGAATTGATCGAATGCCCTTTGCGAACATGTTGACTCAATACTTAGAGACAAGAAGAGGTGGAGGAGGAGCAAGCTTTCGATATAGTCATTTATCCGCCCCTACGACTAATGGACATTACAAGCATCCGGGTCAAGGAGGAGAATGCCATGTCTTCACTGACAGGTGCCGAGCGCAATGCTCGCGATGACAGTTTCATGGCCCATTTATATGGGATGATGGACTTGCAATTTCGGATTGGGGGACGACCGACCACTACTGAAGAGAGGGACATCTTGGAGGAGCGGTTCCCGCTCAATGCTCATGCTTAGCAGATGGTTGGGCTTGGCGATGTGTACAGACTCCTAGAGGATGAGGATGTCGACACGCCAAAGCAGTCCGAGGACGAGCCGGAGCAATGTGAGGAAAATGATGATGGCGATGATGAGTGGACATTTGCAGATGGAGCCTTCGAGGATGAAGTCGATGACGAGGCCTGATCAGGGAGTTTTCATACCGCCCTACTAGTTTTTCTTGTTTTGTCAGTTTGTGTATGCACTGAGGACATTGCATGAATTAAGGGTGGGGTGGTAACTTGTAGATATTAGTCTTGTTTTTTTTATTTAGTGTCGTCTTAGCTTTTGAAAAAAAAATCATTATTCAACTAAACTAACACAACTAAAATAGCATCGAAAAAAGCATTATTCAATTAAACTAACACAGCTAAAACAATATAGAAAGTCACCCAGAAAATCTCCTCACTCCACACTTAAAATTGTGCATTGTCCCCAATGCACACCCATAAATACAAGAGCTTAAAAGAAACTCCCTTGTAGGCCAAAGACCGAAACACTAGCAGCTCATGGGGTACTTAGACTTCTCCCAGACATGGTCCTTCATGCGGGTACCTCACACTTAGTTCCAATCATCTGGCTTGTTGTTGCATCCTTCCAATGGCTTTGCTTTTCATGCTCCTAGAAAATAAAAAATTGACACTATAAGAATAATACAATAATAAAAATAAATAACAAAAAAAAAAAGAAAAAAAAAAAAGAAAGTAAAGTTGCGCTGCCTCCCTGCAAACGCTTGATTTAACGCCGCGACACGATATGAACCAGTTTTTGCCTCCACCTCGAGCTTATGAATTGAACCCCAAGTTTTGATTCAAGCTTATGATTATGCTCCTGGGTGGTGGAACGAATCTAACTGGCCCAAGGAAATAATGTAGTATTCTGCACTTCTTGGCCTTTAGATGAGGTGTGTAATTCCGACTTTCTGGCAAGAAAAATTGCAGAATGTAGGCACCTTGTTCTTCATTCCTTGACTCCTCAAGTGGCTCGGATGACTCTATTTCTATATCATCATCCAAACACAATGTGAAAAAATGCCTGGAGTGTGGACCAATGCGCTCAAGTACATGAACATTGGGACTGCCTACATCCTTAACACCAATGACACTAGAGTCAACTAAATATGTATCCTCAATATCCTTGGTTGACTCTAGTATCTCTTCTACAACAACAACATCTTCAACATCTAGTTGGATAGATTGTTAGTGTTCTACCCCGACCTCCTCCATCAGAACCTCAATTTCGTTATCTAATGCATGCTCCTCGATCTTTGCTACTAACCACAATATTTGCTTGTCGAGCATTAAATGCTTCAACTATTTGACTCACTTGTGCCTCCAGGTTGCGAATAGCAGCATCTTGCCTTTGTATGTGCAGTTATTTCTCATTATTTTGTTCCACAAGGCACTTTAGCATATCCTTGATCTCTTTTAGGTCATCACTCCTGGGTTCATTGTTCCTATGAACTTCACAAGAAAACGACGAACCGTCAAAGTAACGGGTTGGGGGAGGATAAGACATATAAGCACAATCATGAAAGTGACTATCTTGACCGATAGTTACCAAATTTGGTTGTTGCAGGTATACAGAAACAGAATAGCTCGGATATTTTCAGAAACAGAAAATTGCCTTTGGTTCCTTACTTTATAAACCTTGGAAATGCAACAAGACAATAAGAAAGCATATCTGTCTATCTTCATTAGTTCCTTTACGCTTTGAAACTTTGAAGTTGAAAATGAATCAAAATCTTGGACTTCGTTTTACTTCAAAACAACGCCATACAAAATACCACATTTAACATTTTATGAATTAAATTGAAGTTGCAGAATTTTTTTCTGGAAGTTGCGTCAAAGATAATGAAGAGCAGGGGACTCCATTAAGCTGTTGATGATTCCAACAAAGGCCATAAATGCATGAACCCCATGTCCACCTCTACATCGAAAAGAACAAAAATAATGTGTTAAAGAGATTCCTTAACGTCGTATATAATCGTTAATAATCATGAACTCGATCGGCTATTTGTGTAAATATCCCACTTTAATGGAGACATCTGATTTTTGATTAAGTAGTTAGTTACGGCATGCTTAGGTTGTAGTAATTTATGTACCTTAGCTTGTCATGCATAACTACTTAAGGGTGAATTCAAAATATGGAATTACTCAGAAGTATGAGCATCAAAACCATGTGATGAAATTCAAACACAATATAAGCTCTAAAAATATTTATACTATTAACTTTGCTTGATCAATGTACTGTGAAAAAATACTAGGTTACACTCGTTATCAGCGTATTACAAACAACAACAACAACAACCCAGTAAAATCCCACCAGTGGGATATGGGGAAGATAGAGTGTACGCAAGCCTTACCCTTACCCCATAGGAATAGAGAGGCTGTTTCCGGGAGACCTTCGGCTCAGAGACAATAGATCTGTGATAACCAAACTCGAAAAATAATATCAGCAACGTGAGAGACAACAAATAAATGGAAAAACAGTAACACAAATATTATGCAAAAGTGTTAAACACAACATAAATCGCTAGACAAAATACTATCATACTTGTCGGTACAAAGAGGAAAACCGCTCGACTACCCTTTAACCTACAACCCTAATGCTCGACCTCTACACCCTTCCTATCAAGAGACATGCCCTCGAAAATCTGGAGTTGCGCTATGTCCAGTCTTATCACCTCGCCCCAATACTTCTTAGGCTGCCCTCTACCACTTCTCGTACCTACCAAAGCCAATCGCTCACACCTCCTAACCGGGGCATCTAGGCTTCTCCCTTGCACGTGTCCGAACCATCTAAGTCGCGCTTCATGCATCTTGTCATCCACCAAAGCCACACCCACCCTCTCCCGAATATCTTCATTCTTAATCTTATCCAGCCTAGTGTGCCCACACATCGGCCATCTCGACATCCTCATTTCTGCTACTTTCATTTTCTGGATATGTGAATTCTTGACTGGCCAACACTCAGCCCCATACTACATGGCCGGTCTAACCACCGCTCTATCAGCGTATTGCAAACCTTCTCCTTAAAAGATATAGTGAACTTCTACTTTTTTTATTTTTTATTTTGTCTAATATTGGTTTGAGACAAACTTAAATGGAGCGACATAATCAAGTGATGATTCATAAGATCGGGCCAACTTGTTAGGGACTGAGATGTACTTATTATTGTTGTTTTATTGCTTGATCAAAGTTTAAGTTTTCGTAAACTGGATATTCTTTTTAGGATCTTACAATGCACACTTAGCAACCCTATAAACTGAGTTAGTATTATATGCAAATTATATTTGCTTTTCTTGTATATGACTTAATGCCGCAACGTTGACTGCCTAGCACTACAGCCTACTGGCTGTAAGTTCACAATTTTGCTACCAAATTTGGTTCATGTAGGTACTCAGAATAGGTCGGATAGTTTCAGAAACAGAACTTCTCTTTAAAATAGAAAGTGCCCTGCAATTATCATTTAATATCTCATCAACATCAGACACACATTGCCTTTGGTTCTTTTATTTAAAAACATCGGTAAAGCAACAGAGAAAACAAGAAGCAAACATCTGTCTCTCTTCATATTGACTTTGAAACATGAGTCAAAATCTTGGATTTGTTTTTACTTCAAAACTCAATGATCTGTTAAGAATGGTCTTCCTTAGATGTTTGTATTTCCTAAATGCAATAGAGTTATGGTTAAATGTTCTTTTGAACAAGAAAAAGGAGCAAGAAATGAGCCTACAAAAATTGAATCGGCCTCTTACTAACTCAACAAAATTGCTGAAGGCATATCTGTTTTACTTCCTAGAAAATGTACTTTCTAGTACTAAAACTCAATCCCACGAACGATCTATTCAACGAAAGGTCTTCGTTAGAAGTCTCGGGTGTCATAATACATCCGAGACTTTGAATCGATTTTTCTCAGCCTATGGCGAAGTTGAAGAAGTTGTTGTCATTTTGGATAAATCTGGTGTAAGCAAAGAGTATGGTTTTGTCATTTTCAAGCATGTAAAGAGTGCAGTAATGGCACTCAAGGAGCCATACAAGAGGATTAATGGAAAGACGACAATTACAAAGGTTGCTAATTCAGGAGCCAGAGACAGAAAGGACGAGTCTTTACGTACAGTTTATGTGGCTAATGTGCCACATAACATGTTACCAGGTAGATTGTTGGAATATTTTTCCTCTTATGGTGTAATAGAAAAGGGTCCTTTTGGTTTCGATAAAGAAACAGGAAAATCAAGAGGTTACGCTATTTTTGTGTACAAAACACTAGAAGGGGCTAAAACAACAATTTATGAACCTATCAAGTGGGTCGATGGACACCATTTAACGTGTGAGATGGTCATCGCGAGGACAAAGAAAAAACCCAGCGTTAGTCCAAACTCGGGGTCGTTCAATTTAAATCGCCATTACCAGAATCCAAGATCAATGTGTTGGGATATACTATTAACCATGCGGTTTAGACATAGTATTTAGTTTTATTCTTTATGGAATAATTATATATTTAATTTCCTCAATTCAATAAAGTACTATTTTAAATAGATCATTTGTTATATGTGTGTCCTTTTAGTTATGTAGTAGACAATTTATTGTATGGAGTCTTAGCTCATGCACAGAAGATTAAATTGTTGGTTCTCATAATTAATAAATTTTGTTCACAATCAAAGATATTATTGGACAAAATATCTTGATGATTGTAGCACAAGATTATAGTATAATTTGTCTTGATTATGGGAGTGGTTTGACTCCGACTTCTTGTGCTAGTATACTCAGTGTATATTGAACGGACCAAGTAGAGAAAATATATTTTTGTACTGAATATATAAAATATTTTCTCTAATTCATTAAATGAACTTATACTCCTAATCTTGATATAATTATTATGATCAATGTAATTTGTTTATTGTTTTGATTTATCAAAAGGTACGACTCTATTCAGAGTTAGTGTATGCCTAATAGATTGGACAATAACGAATAACATTTGTGAACAATAATTAGTTGATAGAATCCATGACTCGGTTTTGAGTTTGATGATACCCCTTTATATAAGCTTATAAGTTTTCATGTGAAAACCCGGCCGGTGGATTTTGTATCCGTCACATGAAATAGTTTAAGCGGAATTGTAAAGGATTTAATTAGTTGATTAAATTAAATTTTCAGTGATTTAATTTAATTAACTGGTATTTGAGATCTTAACATGGGGAGTTAAAATAAGTGTTATTGAATTTTCGAAATTCATACTGAGGAGTTCAATTGCAGTTTTTTAGTGGAATAAATTGCAATTAATTGTAGTAAGAATTAATTCATGCTAATTTCGAATTAATGCTATAATTGGTAGCCTCTTATTATTTCTGTGGTCCCTGCTATACCTAGTAAAAACCTGGACAAGACTTGGGTAAAAAGTGACTTGGGAGAAAAGTCATCCGTTAGAGTTAGAGTAGGATTCTACTTGTGCAAGTAGAATCCTACAAGTTTTTGGAAGACAATTTTCGGCCAAAAATAACTCTACTTAAGGAGGACGAATTTCACCTAATTACTCACTTTCAGAGTTGTATTGTTTTTGCCCACCCAAAAGAAAAATCGTCCAAGGTTTTATTAGGCACATAGCAGAAGACTGCAACCCTGGATTCTTGCTGTTTGGAAGCTTTGTGTAACGATTTCAAGAGGTTAGTGCTTCTAATCTTGTGATTATAGCATTGTCTATTTTACATCTATCACATGCCTGAATTGTTTTGCTTGCTTCCGCTGCGCATGTTCTAACAATTGGTATCAGAGCATCCGTCTTACATCTAACTAGATAATGTCATACAACATAAATAGAGTAATATTAAAACCTGTTGTTCAATGATACATGTTAGGTATGATTATTCTATCTCAAAAACGTTTTTTTTTATTAGTATCTTAATTCTGAAATTATGAATTAATATACACAACATAAACAGTGGTGTTATATTTAATGACAGTCTGTTTAATTACGTTTTTGATGAATATCAATTTGTTTTTTTTATAAAAACATGACTGTTTCTTGAATGCTATTAATTCTGTAATTATGGGTTAATACATATATGCATAAACAGTGAATTAAATCTCTTTGAGTAGCGTTTTGTCCATAATCAGAGAGTATTATATTAATAAAAACTTGACTGTTTTGTATGATATTTGTTCTGTAATTATGGATTAATATACATAATTATGAACAATGGCATTTTCTTTTAACAGTGAAAAACATACTGTTTTTTTTACAATTCTGTCTTAACATGTTTTTATTATTATTATAATAATATTATTATTATTTTGAGTTCTGAAATCATGTTTTAACATACAAGAGTATATTATGTGATTTGAACAAGTCAAAATAATAAAAACATTCAAAATCGCCAAAAACAGAATTCTACAAATAGGTCATGCTTTTAGAATTCTAAAATTCTGTCGAACTCCGATTGACCTCAAATTTGGTAGGTTCATCGGAAATGACCCAACTTAAACAACGCATTAGCTTTGCTGATTATGTACGTCGTTTTTTGGGCATTCGGGGTCGTTTAGATGAGTTTTTGGCTATTTTTATATCTTCTGGAAAAGTTTTTTAATAAAAAGAAATTTTAAAAGAAATCTGTGATGGTAGGGTTCAATTCCCATTGTTTACAATTATGTTTTACAGTTATATAATGAATTTATATGTTGACATAGGTCTTCTTCCCCATCAGATAAATTCATTATAGATGATTACTGTAGTTTTGCCTCTAGTTATTTGATTACTTGTATTAACTCTCCAACTGAGTTACATGTTGACTCATTGAAACTAGAGTTGGTAAAAGTGATATTTACCTATCTTAAATTAACAATTTACTCTCCATCTGAGTTGGTCCTGTTTAAATTTTTGGGGTTAATATCTTACATCACTCATATATTTTGCATGAATAGTTAAGTTTCCCTAACGAATCTAACTGTTCAATGAGCATGGTTATATGTGTAATGTGCTGTTTTTGAATTTAATTATTCCAAATACATAACTAATGATCTATTTAATGTAAATATCTCTCAGATTAACCATGTATTCATTCAACCCACTTACCTCAATTCTGAACCAAAACAAGTTAGAAGGGCCGAATTATGTTGACTGGAAAAGAAACCTTGATATTGTCCTAACTGCTGAAGGTTACAATTTTGTAATCACTGAGGAGTGCCCAGAAAAACCTGAAAATGCTACTGATGATCAGGTTAAGGCCTATGACAAATGGGTTAAGGCTGATGAGATGGCGCGATGTTACACTCTTGCCTCTATGGCGAATGTTTTTCAACATCAGCATCAGTCTATGGGGTCTGCTTACGACATGCTTGAAAGTCTCAAAGAGATGTTCGGTGAGCAAAATCGTGCAGCAAAGCAGACTGCCATGAAAGCCCTTTTGAACACCAAGATGGCTGAAGGATCATCGGTCAGGGACCATGTTCTGAAGATGATGAGTCTTCTGAATGAACTGGAGGTCCTTGGAGCCTTGATTGATAAGGAATCTCAAGTTGAGATGGTCCTACAGACTCTGCCTGACAGTTTTCAACAATTTCGCTTGAACTATAATATGAACAAAATGGATTTGTCACTAGCGAAATTGTTGAATGAGCTGCAAGCGGCAGAATCTATTATCAAACAACAAGCTCCAGTTGTGGCACTCAATGTTGAGAAAGCTTCAGTTTCTAAGTCGAAAGGCAATAAGAAAAAGAAGAAGGCTCAAAAGGTTTTGGCACCTAATGGTGCGGCTGGTGTGAAAAAGCCCAAAGGCAAGTGCTACCATTGCAAGCAACCTGGGCATCACAAGAAGCAATGCCCTGCCTATCTGGCAAAGTTGAATAAGCAAGGTAATTCAAATTTAAATGTCGTTGAAACTTGTTTAGCGGCTGTTTCTACCATGTTTTGGTGTGTAGATTCGGGAGCCACTAATCATATCTGCACTACTTTGCAGGGGTTTCAGGAAACGCGGCGGCTAAGTGAGAATGAAGTGTGCATTTTTCAAGCCAATGGCAAGCCAACACCAGCTTTAGCTTTAGGAAACATTAGAGTTTCGTTTAGTAGTGATAGAGTTTTAGATCTAAAAGATGTTCTCTATGTACCTTCCATTAGAAGGAATTCAATTTCTGTTTCGAAAATAATGGATGCTGGTTATAATGTTTGTTTTGCTAATAACTCTGCTGTTATTAAGTTTAATAAACGTTTTATCTACACTGCTGCTAGAGT